>VMBQ01000159.1:860376-909876 GCA_007657795.1 Dreissena rostriformis
TATATAATATTAATAGTGTAGTTTACCTAGGTACAATACAATTACATTAGTTTTAGTACGGCTGAATCACCACAATCCACATTTAGTTCATTTTCATATTTTATTAAATAACAAACGCATTGAGTATCATTCTGACGTTGGCATTTCGTTTACGTTAAATTAAGATGATCTCCAGACATGGTCTCGCAGTATTTATGCAAATGAACATGATAGAAACGTAGAGTGCAGGTATGTACATTCTTGTTGTCGTGAAGACGCTGGACGACCTGTAAATAAATCTCTAGTACACACAGAAACGTACATAAATAACCGTGAATTATAAGTCGCATTTACATGTATAGCTGTGTAGACCTCTGCATTATTTTGGATTAACAATAACCATTACAATCTCACTATGTTACACCAATAAGCATTTATTAAATACCACACATATATTGAAAACTTAACTATTTTGCCTATACACTTCAACACACACATATATATATATATATATATATATATATATATATATATANCTAGAATAGTTTAATACAAGGGTTTGGATATATCAACACACATACACTTTGCTATGTTTTTAACAGTTATGAAGTATTGATGTGTAGATGAACACAATAAATAAACCCTGTTAACGCTGATCTCTTAAATCATCTAACCACACATGCATGTATATTAGAGCATACACATGTACTACTTTCAATTTGAATATTTAATATTTAACGTTGAATATCAATGCTATACTAGCAAGTAAATAGCAATATCATAGCGTTTGGCAATATTAAGTTATTTTGTATTGGTTTTCCTGGTTTATCATGTACACTACCAAATACGTCTGATAATTGTACTACGAGCAACACCGTCACAGTCATGTGTCAAACAAAGTACTCAAAGAAAATGTGTAATGAATAGTGCTGTATCTACATTGCATGTATAAGGCTTAATGTACACTATATGCTTACGTTTTCACTCATAGTATATTGCATATTATTTTCGTTTAATATATTTTAAATATTGTTAGGATAGTAAAATCGGAATGATTAAAAAGACACACAATTCAACATGCATGTATTTTAATCACACACATATTACACTAAGATGTGTTTGCCACACAAGAGTGATGGCCCCACTAAAAGGTGGATAGCTATGAGTTCTTGTTGGTTGCTTACCCTGTCTATGCTTGCATTTTAGAAAACGTGTATTTGTTCAAAGGATAAATGATGAAATCATACCGTTATGCATAACGTTTTACGTTGTGCTATTTCAAACAGGTTTCAATGGAAACAGGATGATTTGAAGACCCATGAAAAAGATACATATTATACTGTTGTAAACTGTATTATTTGCCAAAGATATTATTACGTAAGTTCATGTTATTTAACATTACAGATTAATGCTATACGTAATGCCATAAATACTTAAACAGTACAAACCTCAATGAACAGGCCCATCAGATGTTGAGAAAGTGATCAACAATAGAGTCACGGTTGTTTTGTACACTTTTCCAAATGTTATAAGAAGAAAACTCAATTATCGAGCTTTATTACGTATGAACGTAATTCTGCCGAAACAACAATGAATGGATGTATGGCTTGAAGCCATATTGTTGCAATATAACCTTATTATCGAATACGTTATTCGATACTATATTACTCTTTTTCTGGGAATGGCTAAGTGCCGCGACAGCCTTAGGTTGTTTATAAACTGAAAGCTATTGTTGTCTTTATATGATAATCAATACATTTACAAACTGAACAATATCAATATAAGGAGTGTTCATTACTAACTGGTATGTTGTTTACCTCAGATGAGTGGCTTAATGAAAGACTGACCAACAGCTGCCAACATATAGCAAATATTGTATTTGTGAAAATAATTTGGGTTTGCATATTATTTGATATGGCATCATTTAAATTTGTCTATATATACAAATAGGTACTTTTCGAGAGAAACTTTGAATAGGTAAAAGTACACCATTAGTAAATTATTGAATCTGAACGTGTTAACGTTCTTAACAACCAATTTCAAAACGCACAAAGCTGAACAAACACAGGCATGAACGCCATTTACCCAGAAACCCGTATATACCATATTTACCTTCTTATCATCTGATTACGTATTCATCTTTTTTCAACCAGCATTAATTTTTCGTTTTAACGACAAAGCTTTTCAATTATAAAAGTATAAATGAAATAAACTCGTGCATTAATATTTGAAACACGTAAGACTGAAGCAAAACACGCTTTTCAATTATAAATACAAAGGTGTATCTGGTTATGTATTTGTATAACAACTCTTTGCTACCAAGGTACTGGTTTGAATGTTCAGCATTTGATTACATTACTACTTGTTTTTAAAATCACATGATTCAAATCCGGACTCTCAATTTACGCACATTCGGAATAGTAAAACTCTGGTAATAGCATTACCAGTGAAATGATTGTTACCATCCTCATGTCATTTATTTAAGGAAAATGAACAAATGCAAGACAATACACAAATAACAGCATTAAACACACGCATGATTTAATCTGGTGTGAATCCACCATAATACGGTTGAAATGATTGACTCGAAACTTTTGAGTGATGAATCCTATCTCACCGAAGATACGTCAATCGAAAGTAACGATAATGTATTAAATAAATACAAAATCAATTGCACAATAATTATGTTTAAGTTAGCGTCTAGGTTTAATCATTTATGGTTGATGATTTAACGCAAAATAAGACAATTCCTGTCTTAGTGAAGTCCTATTTCTTAATTGTAAGATATATTGGGGTGTCGTTGTATTCGATAACAGGGTTCAAATTGAAACTTTATTCAGCGATAAAATCTGTGTTGTTTCTCCATTGTTTACTCCAGTATTAATCAAACTCCAAGTTTCCTAAAGTACATATTTAATGACGCTACAATACAGCTTACTTCTCTGCAAATTGTAATATATGTTATGCATTTGAACGACATATTATATGTAACCATTGTTTTTTAATTTAAATATTTGTATAATTGAAGACAGGCATTGAGTAATACGCATTGCATATTTATAAAATGATCAGACTGCAGTGTTTGTCATTAAAAATGATGCTGTCTTTGTGTGAAAGCATATCAGTTGATATATAAATGCATATATAGGTTCCATTATCAACTTTATTTACCTGACATAATAAGTCACCTATAATATCAGTATATATATAATTCAAACGTTCATGCTAAGTTCAAGAAGCGAACACACACAAATACTATTCATTCGCAAGTTTGGCACCTGCCTAGTGATCTGATTCATTTTGTCGTGTACCATATTCACAGTGGTTGGTTGATTGATCAGGGATTTTAATTGCACGCATGTAAAAATGGTTTAAGTGCATGGTTAATTTATAATTATCATTATTATAAGAAGTCAAAATGCATATAACCACTACTTTCATAATGGTATAATTTGAACAGTCACTGTTACAATTAACGTTGCTTTACGCAAAGTATTACTGCATGAGAAACCATCCCACATATGAAATACAAGTACGTTTTTGTGTTCATATCTTCTTTGCTAAAGAGCTTTACCCCGATATATTTACAACTACAAATGTAGCAAGTACACATTCTTAATTACTCTTATATCCATCTAAGAAAAATAGAAATCCATAAAATTAATATTATCCGGAGATACATTATCGTGTAAAAATGCTGTAAAGTGTTATGGCATTACTGAATAAAAGGACGATATATAAACATACACGACCGATATTAGTATAATACTGATATCAAATACATCCAGATGAAAAGTTTCGTATGTTTCAGGCGTATATAATGTGTGTTAACGAGTTTAACCATCCTGTTATGATCAATGCGTTATTCATGCACCGCGATAATCAACACGCGGTTATAACATAATTTGAGGACCATCTTCAATAGGGTAACAATGAATCGTGAATCAGTTTATGATTGATCATTGGATACTCCTTTTTATTACGTTTAATACGCCAGAATAGCGATGTTTCAGACGTTGCATAGCATATTATTACTCACTCATATTTCACATTATATGAAATACAATCTTGATTGGGAAAACTTTACTCCAAGCTGTTAAGTCCACTTAAGATTAATATCTTTATTTTAACTATTGTTTTTGACACAAGCGTATTTTAAATGTGTATAATGTTTTACTTGTTCTGCAAACAACACTCTCTACTAATATTTGACGTTTTCACAGGACAGGTTTTGTAAAAGCATATGCTACATTGGTAAAGTATAGTTATTGTGCTAGGCTTAAAATAGCTCAATGGAGTAGCACAATTCAACGTGCAAACAGACATTTCACACGTATTATGTTGAAACATAAACCCGTGGTTTCCGCTCCCTGCAAAAATTCATCAATATCTTATAAGACGTTAATAAAAATCCATTTAGTTGAGTGTTTCTTTTTGCCTTTTTTTTTTGGTGGCACATATAAAGTATTCTGGCAATATTTATATCCATTCGCTAACGATGTTTTCAATAATATATGATATCAATGAATAACGATCACTTGTGTTCCGTGAGTGTTGTTATGCAGTTCTAAAACGGTGCCTTTATACAAATTATGTTGCGTTATAAAAGGAAAGAGCTGATTCATGTATCTATTGAATGCGGCTACCGTTCAAGACGGCGATAAATTTGTGCGGCGATCCAATCTTCTGAGTAATAAGAATTATCTATCTATACTCAGGAAGCACTGTGTCCTGAAGAAAACATCCCAGTGAGCGATTTATTTAAGATAACGAACTTGATGTCGCTTTGATGTGACATGAATTTTTTCCGTAAATCAAGTTGGGTGTGTTAAGTATGTTTTCAAAAAATACTACATATAACTTAGTAAGAAATAAATGCCTAATTATATTTCTGACCGATATTTGAAGAGAAATGTTATACGAAATGTTTAAGGAAGTAGGGTAAACATCATTCCGCGAAGATGCTATCGACCTGATACAAAGGTGGTTGGTATATATTAATGTAAGGTCAGTAGGCGTTTATATCAGTACATATTTAGATGTACGTTATATGGCTCCGAATCAACTTAAAAGTCAGTAGTGTCGGTAGAAATAAATCAGAATCAACTTAATGAATACTTTGATGCAAAACTTTTTAATATTGTATACACAAACACAAACAAAAATGAAAAAACGTAATGAAAGGTTTTAACAATTATAAAGAACACATTTTGGAGTGCCTCGCCCTCATTTCATTCTACACCGCAACTGATATTAAACAAAACGATAGGACAGGAACCTGTTATTCTCTATATGTTTCCACGATGCTAGACTTTATTTGCCAAGCATACTTTATATGTTGGCAATACAACAAATAAATGTGTTGACAAAATTTACGTTTACGAAATACCTTTAGCGAAATTGATCTGTACAAACAAGCACAATCCAATGAATATATGTTGTGTAAGCAAGTCGTGTAGAACTTAAACTAATTGAATGTAGATCTAACGTTTAAATTCTTGATTAAAAACTTAAAAAATAGCATACTTATTCAATTACCAGTAGATACAACGTTTGAACATGAACGTTTATTAAATGAGGGCAATGGACCTATTATTTACCAAAGTCATTTTTTACAGAAATATAAACGTAATTATATAAGAATGTTCAATCATAATTTTATGTGACATTCATGCAAGGTTTTAATTTTCAATCTGTCAAAGTTCGTCTTGAAAAACAATTTATTGTTTTATAGATGTGTTTAAATAAAACTGTTTTTTTTAATGTTCATTAGCGTTATATGTTAAATTATTGACAAAAATAAAAATGTAACGCTCAAAAATACATCAGATTCTAAAATCTCTATTTGAGGCTATACTGAATTATGCAAGATATTGCACAAAACATATTAAAGGTAATTTTTATTAGAAACAGTACATTCCAGTAAGGTCAGACAATCTAAGTACGAAGGTGCTATACAGGGTGTTGAAAAGACATGCTTGTAGTTCGGAATCCATTTGGTAATGCTACTCTAAGACTACTTACGACACAAAAATAAATTGACTTCTTGTCTTATATATGTTAATATTCCACGTGTTGTTGCCATGATGGCAAGAAAAACATATATAAGTGTAGATTGAAATAACCATTTGATTCTTAAATCGTAACAAGATTTAAGCGGGCTAACTTCTTTAGTTCGAGCTTGATGCCAAAGTACACAGAAATAATGCAATTCGAGAAATATTAGCAGGAGACAAATTAGTATTAACAACCACTGGTAGGTTATTTAAGGCAAGTGACGAATGGCATATACGATACGGGATACTACTTACAACACGACATAAAACATAAACGCCATCACATATCACCGAATTGAAACGGTTAATGCGAAGGGGTAAAATATGTTCAAATAAATGGCAAACCTCAAATTTTGCAGATAATAAATGTCTTAGCACACACGTGCAAATGATAGTTTTAACTTGTGTAATCTTATGTATTCATTACAGGAGATCAGATATATCGAGCCGAGAGCAAGTGGTAACTCTATCAAATGCAATAGGGATACAAATAACCTCAAGATATAATCCGTGATCTACGGTGACATAGAGGTTCCATTCAATCCTCTGTTTTAAATTGCACTCATCTTTTCTCTACTCGTTGGAACGAGTTACCTATGTCGCGAGACACTCCTCTAATTTACTTTTGCACTCCTCCTTTTTCTGTCTCGTTCCCCCGACTTAGTAAGTCGTTTCCACGACATAGCTAACTCGCTCACATGAGTTAGTAAGTCGTCCCCTCGATTAAGTATGTCGTGGGAACGAGATAGTAAAAAAGAAAAGTGATTTTGAAAAAAGAGCAGTGTATTGCACCTTTACGCCACCGTAGTAATCAATTGAAATCATCAAGTACGCACACACTGGCGGGCTAAGCAGTTCCTGTTTGCATTTGATTTCGTACAAACCAGTAACTTGATGATATTGCGTCGCTAGCATAACTGCAATGCGTCATTAAAAGGGAAACACCGATCGCCGTTTCGAGTTGTAAGGTCTTTGAAGACGTAATTTTCAACGGGAGTAATAATACTTCGTGGTATAATTGGCGAGCGCTTATGGAAATTCAAAGTGATGTTATCATGTTCCATCGCAAATATTAGTTTACAAATAATGTATAATGTTGTGAAGACTGGCGTCGTTAATTGTACAACGCAAAGTTATAAAATACGATGTAGGAGATAAATCATCAAGACATAAAAAGAATTATCAACTTAAAAACAAAAGCAAGGTGTATACGCTATCGAACCTGACATTGTCTGATCATACAACTTTTAAAAATGTTCACTGTTGTGGTCTGTGTGTAATAGACAAGACCTTATGTTTGACCGTTATAATACTCTACAAATAGTATCGCATTGGGTTAATAATATATAACTTTAAGTTAACATTACACATATCTCCATTTGTGCTGTCCTATAGCATGTTACATGAACGTTATTTTAGTATTTAATGCATACAATCAATAATAAACATGAATACATCCGAGTTCATAAGTAATTACAAATGTATTAACACACACAATTAAATAAAATAGTTACACGGACTATCTATATACGTCAAACCTAATTGTCTGGATCCAGTAGACCGTACGCGACTTCACAAACATAATTACGCATACAACAATTGCCAGATCAGGATTGCATAGCAACCGTCTGAGTGTATGCAAATTAGACATTCATCGGTTTAGGCAAAAATTAAATGCATAGAAATACTATTTATTTTGTAAACATTGATACAATAAACCATACCATATACATTGTACAGAGTTTTGAGAAGAGTATTGTATTGTCCTCGCTACCATTGCATGATATATACAGGCCTCAACTATTTCAAACCGCGGTGGAAATCTTTCTTCAATCGTCGAGCAAATATAGCTTCACAAAAGCACTGACTTTATATTCTATTTAATCTCCCATTTTCATATAAGCATCTCAGAGAATTCACTTTAAAAAAGGCTGGACAATATTGGAAATCAGGTATGTATTTTAACTGAACTCAAATAATGCGTATATATATAGAACATATCAAAAAATGTAGCGGAAATAAACACATTTTAATCAGTAATCTCAACCAATTTGTATTCATTACAAAGTAAAAAGCGTATTGTTCACGTTGAAATTTCTATAAAAGCAAAATGTAATTTGACATTACAACCGCTTTTCAATGAACAAATTCAACTGTTACACGTATGTTGAGCGCATTATCAGCATTTATTCATGGACTATTGAGCGACAACGGTTTTCTAATGATCCTTAACATTGAAATTATGGATATAATCTATAGCGCAAAAAATGATATTGTAATTAAAAATATGACATTCTAATGGCGTTCTGCAGTAAATTGAATTTATAAATTATAATCCATCTGCATCATCGGTAAACAGCACACTCTCACAGTTATTTGTTTTGTTTTTAATTACAGTTGTTTTAATATTGATCAAAACACTTATGAAATATAATAATGTGTATAAATATAATAATTATTACATATTCATAAAGAATTGTTTTTATCTACAAATGTATATAAATCAAGAGTATCCCATGACATATTATTCTACAGAGAATACTATCACAATAAGGTCAGGAGGCTAAGGGCGGTGGCAGGATCTGGTGTACTAAAAATGGATGCGACTGGTACATATATACTTGCATCAAGTCCAAAATTTAACAAAAATTGACCAAAAAGTTAATTTCTTGAATTCGGATACAATTGTGTAAGTTACACTTTTGCAACTTGCATTAAGCATTTGCAAAATATATCTATTTTTATTCGGATGCCTTGATATATCATTCCAAGGTATGTTGAAGGTGTATTTTGTTTCCACAAATTGTGCATGTTGACTGATTAATTTATAAAACATTCGTTTACAAGTTTTAATAGTTTATTGCATGGTCCATAAATTTGAAAAAGAAGTTAATCTAGTTATGGATCGTCAAGTGACGCTGTCATGCCCACAATGGTTAATCATACGGCAACGGTGTTCATATGCTCAATCAGTTTTTCATTAATTATACATTATCGACACTTTTGATTTCCTGTTTTATCAAAACCTTTAATGGATTAACGTCTTCTAAGATTAATTATTTATCCAACTTTTACAGCGAATTCGGTTGATTAAAGCCCCGTTAATAAAATTTCTGCTATAATACACGGTACGAAATGACGTCATTTTTCGACAAAATGACGTCATAAAGCCAGCGAAATTATCCAGTTAAACTAATTTTGTTTAAATAGAAAGGTTTACTGAATAAAAAGTGGGATAAATAGAATAATAGGTAAGTGTTGATTATAGATCAGGTTTATCATGCGAGGCTTAGAAAACAAAAAGCACGGGAATATTTTGAAGTAATTACACGAACTTTGCTATGTTAATACAGACATCGTGGCGTTTGATGAAACAAAAACACATACAATCAGTGACAACTGTTGCATCAGCATAGTATTAAATAACGTCTTGTACAAAATGAGCACCCTTATCCACAAACAGGCTCATAAATTGTTGATGAGACGATACTATAGGACGAATTTACAAGTCCAAATTAACTCACTAAGAAAATCACTTAAATTAGTTTTATATAAACGTCTGAATGTCATTCCAGATGTACACATATTTTTTATTCTGTATAACTGTGTCATTTTGCTGAGTACCAGCCCTAGTTATCCTGACAGATATTACATAGCAAAGCCAACTAATGCCCATTTATTTACTCAACATGGATTGAAGAAAACCATAAGTGACTAAGATTTCTATAATATGCGATGTCAATGCGAAATGCTATTTTTTTTTTCCAAAAACCGTCAACTGTGAATATGACAGCGACCCTATAGCCTTGAGCAGTGGTACACAATTATAAAATTATGCACTATTCTCGAAACACGGCATGACTTTCTTTCCTAAACAACACTTCTTTATTTCTATTTGTTTACGTTTGATATTATTGACAACTTCAATAGATTATCTTTCCATTCGCTCATATTAGGTCTGGGTGAATTATATTAAAATAAACTTATTTGTCAATCACAGCCGTATCTTTAATTTGCCCATCTTGCTACGTATTTACCTAAGTGGATTTAAAGTTGCATTTACTGAAATTAAAAATCGAAATTGCTAGTTATATGTTTTTCAATTAATTACCTAACATCCCTTTATTATTTGAATTATATGTTGCTCTGCCTGCTTGGATACCGTTGCTTTGATGAGTAAGTGGATCGGACTTTTTCATAATGCAAGCAAGTATAAGTCGATTGAATACACGTCAAATGTGAAATATTTGCTAAATATACAAATGAGCGATTTCAATGACTTGACGAAGCATGATAATGTTTATCAATCTGTACACTAACACTAAAATGCGTTGCAATAGATAAAGCAATGCATATTTTATAAAAAAATAATCTCTGCTGGATGTGCATACCATATTAGTATATATCTTAATATAAATATCATGTCTATATCGTTGTACACTGTGTTAAGATTAAAAATGTTTTCACGCAGATATGCATTATTAAGTGTGCATTGAATACATGAAAGTAAAGTATTCAAATTGCATCGCCAGAAGAACAATAAAGTATCAACTGTAAAGGTTACTAATTCAACAGACCAATTGTTAAATGCATACTCCTGTTTTATTTACAATCGATCTAATTTTGATTCAAAACTCACCATGAAACCAAAATAAAACGTACAAACAATGGTTTAGACTAGTATTATTTACATCCGACAGATATGCCTTGTATTAAAAACAACTAAGACCAGATTGCATATTTCTCAACGTAGTTTACCTTATTCGGTCAATTCTTTTCAAGCGACAGCGAATGGTTTGACCGATTATATGTTTATATTTTGTTAAGTAAACTTTGCACTCGCTGGTCTATTCCCATCTATATAATTGGAATCTTGTGTTGAAACATGTGGTTAAACCAACAGTCGGGGCTGAATATACTTGCCTTTGTTAATATTGTCTACAGTAATTTGATTTAGTTCTATGTAAATATATTTTATACTTTGTTTGGGTTTGTTTACATAATTCCGTTGGTTATTTCTGTATGGTAATAAACAATGCATTACATAACGGTCAGGTATTTCAACCACATGTCCACAATAAGAGAAAGCCGGGCATGAAATATATAATTTGGAATTCTATACCTCGCGAGTATGTAACGAGCATTTATACGTAGTATAAGTCTTAATTAAGCGTTGCTATTTGTATCGAAGCAGCTTAATCTTCTGAAAGGAATTTAATATGTTTCTGAAAATGTTGCAATGACACGGACCCTGATACGTTATATTGAGAATGTAATTCGCGTTTTCCATTTGAACAAAATTCGTTTAAAGTAGCAAACTTATTAAATTAATCGAATATGTAAGAATGGAACTAAGATATGCAAGCGATGTCAACAAACGAAATCTCGATTACATTTTATTTTAAACATTCTACAAACAAACAATGCAAAGTAAAAAGTTAGGATACATTTTACCTGAAAGCGTAGAAATTGTAATTGAATTGAACGAAACATTTATTCGATCATTTTTTATCAGCACTACTATTTAAATCATAAGAATACAAACTGAATTTAAATAATGCCCTTTAATAATGGCATACACAACATAAATTACAACTGTTTGAACCACATTTCTTCTTGAAATTGATATGGAACAATTATACATTAGATACTATCATGGGTTTATTCACAATATATGCATGTACTAAGCATAAGTATAAAGAATAATTATATTCAAAGAGTGTTATATGTTCAATTTGGGATACGTTTTTCACGAGGCAATTGTGAAAACATATTTACATGAGAATATTTCGTTGAATTAGCGTGAACATGTAAACGCAGAAATACCTATAATTGGTATACCAATTGTTGAGACGGAATACACATGATCTTATTCCTTCACTAAATTTAGACAATGTGATGTTCACAACAGAAAAAGGGTCTATGTTTTAAACTTTGGTAAAATTCATAATCTAAATACAGGTTCCTTGTCTTTGTTTGCATATTTATGTTCATACTTGTTAACATAGTTACCAGTATTCGTCCCATGCACATTTAATAGCACACTATTGACAACGAATTCCTCTTTATTGATAACTAAGAAATACGCCATGAACGTGATACTACCGTATACATTTATCTACAAAGGAATACTATATTTATCCTAAGGGAACTGTTTTGCGAAGGAAAATGGTGCTTGGGGGTTTAGTTACGTGTTGCTCGTGTAAACCGAAGACCCTTTTTTTTAGTTGAACAAATAAATACAGACTGACGCAAATGTGTGTGAAGAAGTATGGTCAGTGCGTTGTATCATTACGGTGTTCACAATACTCACCAGTGTTTTGATGTATGAACAATTGTTGTATGTGAAACTTAAAATTGGCTTCATGGTTGCATGTGACGTTCCTGTATGTCGAAAGCTTCGAGCGCATGGGTTGATTAATAATGGTTCTAAACAATTATTGGTAATATATGTATGTTTTTGGCATTTCAATAAATGCGCATCGCGTGAGAACATCATTTTAACCGTTTTAAAGGTAATACTTTATTTTACCTTTCTATTGGAGTTCATGACATATTATACAAAGATGATTTATACTCGTTATGCTGCCTGCTGCTTTTTTGTGGGGACTTCATGATTTCTTTCATTTAAAGCCATACAGTCTCGTTCTTCAATTCAGGATTGACTTACAAACATCCACGCTGTTAAAAAATAAGTACAACGTCTTGATGATATATAGAAACAGTCGCAAAATTATTGTTCTTCAACTTCTGAAATATCGATGTTTGATATAGAAAATAACGTTAGAATGGTCATCTTTGTTCATAAATCAGTTTCGACAATTGTAATACGTGCCCTTTGAAGTCGAGTTTTACACGAAAATCCATAACGATCAGTTGTCCGACTGCTTCTGTAAAACGCAGTGTTCATATTAAGCAAAATATAGTAATCGTGTCATAGATCATATGCTGCCATTTGTTGTTGTTGCAACAAAATATGTAGCTAGTGTATTTATATGAATATAGACAATTATATATAAGCTTTATATATTGTACATCAAATAATTCACATCAAATTGTAATATAATGCAGATTTTCATTACTCAGTCAAAACACATCAAATGACAATTTCATGTTTTTAGAATAACATAACTGCAGTGAATTCCTAATCAAAATATCAGTTAATACGACCATTCGGCTCCGCCGATGGCGCCTCTATGAAAATGGTAGAGCTATTAAAGATGCATAAATTCAAATGCAAATGTTGTATACATTAGCAGCATGCATACAAACTATAGTCTTCACACAATGCAGTCATGTGCGATCGTGAATTTTGATCAGACACTTTGATTGCAAATTCCAGTTTTACATAAATACATTTATTTCTTTTCTTTCAACATTCCTTAAAGCAATGAAGAGAACGCTTGTGGCAATGATTTTAGAGAATTTCTGACATCATTGCAATAATAAAGTCAGTCTGGATTGCTATCTTGGCAGAAAATATACACTGTATCTGAATATCGGTCATACAGATATAATGTTAAAACGTATATTCTCTGAATTGTATTGCTCAGAGTATTGTGTAAAAATAGACGAGTTATCACCCTCGTGTTTCCGTTTTAAATTTTAAAATTTGTATGCGTTGATGTACAATTGCTTTGGTTTTGAGTGTGATACAATTCAATCATGTTCATATTCAAAACAGTCGCAACATTAACCCTTGATAAGATTAGTGTTTTATTCTTGCTTATATTGTATGTCTATGTTTTGAAATATATGTTATCCTGACGAACACAAGAACAGTTGGTATTGTGTTACCTGAACGAGTCCTTTCATATGAAAATGTCGATGTTAAATTATCTAAAAGGGAAATTGACATGTGTTTGTTGTGACAGAATTACTTGCAAGTCTCATTTGTAAATAAGTATTGGTGTTACCAGATAACATCTGATTAAACCTCATCAAACGATTGGCTTTCTAAGGCATACGATACGAGTATGAACTGCCTTTCGTATGAGACATGTTGCATGAATTTTTCACAAATGCGTTTTAATCACTACGAGCTTCTTGTTAAAGTAAATGCATTCTTCTTGAACCGCTTTGACAACCATTCGGTTGTGGTAGCTGTCAAAAAGACAAGACGACGCCTGTGAAAGGTATCAGAGGTGTGTTTTGAAAGTTTGACATTTAAAAAAAGCAATGCAATTGATTTGAAGGTGTTAAGACTAGTGATAAAAATAGGTCCAAACAAGTGCTTGCAATCACAACATAGAAATACGATTATAATTTTATTCCGTCACATACGATTCAATAAATACTATAATTATGATACAAATAACATGCGACTAAACCACTTTATGACAAAGCCCTTTTCGCACAACAATTATATAACTATTGGCAACTTGATTGTATAATTTTCACGCTTGGCTGTTTAAGCCAAATTAATTTTTTATAGCGTATACAACGTAAGTGAAGTATAATTTGTGACAAAGTTATTAATGTCAATTGATTGAGTTATGGTAATAACATTAGTTTGAAATCAGTAATGCAATTACCATTAAAACAAAAAATAATTAAACACATTTGAGACTAAAAACGGGTCTAACGCGTGAGAAACGGATGCTCAAACCAGTACGCTAGTGTCATCCAATGCCTGTAATGTGTAATTTATTGTTTGTTAGCAAAGGCGATCTGGATGCGAAGCAATTGATTTGATTTATTTAAAGTTCAAAGGCTTGTTGCATGCTTTTGAAATCGACATTAAACAATGCCTTGAAGTGACAAACGCGGGCATTTTGAATGTTCGCATAAAAAAGTATATAGTTTTTGTAAATTTAAATGAATTGTTTTCAATTGTTAGGGGCTTTAAACGCTTTTTGAAATATGTTTTCAATCAATGGAATTTGAATGGAAATTCGACATTTAGGCTGCTAATGTGAAAAAAAACTGCTTAGGTACATTGTAAATCACAAATAATCTTAAAAAAGTAATTAATCATTTAATCAATTAAATCAGTTGCCATGACTATGGTATTATTGGCTTTTTGTTCCAAACAGGTTGTTTAAAGTCTTGCTTCATATAACTAGGTAAATAAAACACACAAATGACTAGGTTAATCTGTTTAAATAATGAACTTCAGCAGTTATGATGGACGACGTTATAGTGGACATCATGATTATTACAGCCTCGTTGGTGGAAAAGATCGTCACAATAACTGAATCAACATACCTCCCATGCATCAATAACTTGTTCCGTTCGTCGTACACGGCGTAAAATGGATATTATATATGTGCAGTACTGTAACCGTTTGATTGAAATGTTTGTTTTCACGCGATAAATTTATCAACCCACTTACTAAAATCTTGCTATCCATTACATTGCCTAGGTGTAAATAATTGATGAGAGGTAACACATTCCCACATATAACGACAATTGTGACGTAATATTTAATATGTGGAATATTGTAACCGTTTGATTGAAATGCCTGTCCTTACGCAATAAATTGTGCGACCCATCTAAAAGCCGTGCTATCCATTACAAAGCCTTGGTGTGGATAATTTATGAGAAGTAACACATTCGCACATATTACGACAAGTGTGACGTAATATTCAATATGTGGGATACTGTAACCGTTTGATTGAAATGTCTGTCCTTACGCAATAAATTGTGCGATCCACCTCCAAAAAACAGTACTATCCATTGCATAGCCTTGGTGTGAATAATTAATGAGAAGTAACACATTACCATATATAACGACAATTGTGACGTAATATTCAATATGTGGAATATTGTAACCGTTTCATTGAAATGTCTGTCCCTTCGCAATAAATTGTGCGATCCACCTCCAAAAAAACAGAGCTATCCATTACATAGCCTTGGTGTAAATAATTGTTGAGAAGTAACACATTACCACATATTACGACAATTGTGACGTAATAATCAATATGTGGGATACTATAACCGTTTCATTGAAATGTCTGTCCTAACGCAATAAATTGTGCGATGCACCTTCCAAAAACCGTGATATCCATTGAATAGCCTTTGTGTGAATAATTGATGAGATGTAACACATTCGCACATATAACGACAATTGTGACGTAATATTCAAGATGTGGGATACTGTGACCGTTTCATTGAAATGTCTGTCCTTAGCCAAAGAATTGTGCGATCCACCTCTAAAAAAACAGTGCTATCCATTGCATAGCCTTGGTGAGAATAATTGATGAGAAGTAACGCATTACCACATATTACGACACTTGTGACGTAATATTCAATATGTGGGATACTGTAACCGTTTCATTGAAATGTCTGTCCTTACGCAATAAATTGTGCGATCCACCTTCCAAACACCGTGATATCCATTGCATAGCCTTGTTGTGAATAATTGATGAGAAGTAACACATTCGCACATATTACGAAAATTTTGACGTAATATTCAATACGTGGGATACTGTAACCGTTTCATTGAAATGTTTGTCCTTACGCAATAAATTGTGCGATCCACCTCCAAAAAAACCGTGCTATCCATTGCATAGCCTTGGTGTGAATAATTGATGAGAAGTAACGCATTACCACATATTACGACAATTGTGACGTTATATTCAATATGTGGGATACTGTAACCGTTTCATTGAAAAGTTTGTCCTTACGCGATAAATTGTGCGATCCATCTGCAAAAAACAGTGCTATCCATTACATAGCCTTGGTGTGAATAATTGATGAGAAATAACACATTACCATATATTACGACAATTGTGACGTAGTATTCAATATGTGGAATATTGTTACCGTTTCATTCTGTCATTACGCAATAAATTGTGCGATCCACCTACAAAAAAACAGTGCTATCCATTACATAGCCTTGGTGTGAATAATTCATGAGAAGTAACACATTACCATATATTAGGATAATTATGACGTAATATGTCAACTTAGTTTCATTACAACACATATTGATGACGATTAGACTCCAATATTTATACACCATAAAGCAGTACGCGATGTAAATAATTTTGAACTTAATATCGTTGTTCGTTAATCAGCTGACACGGACGCAGAGGTTTGGTATCGCATTAGAAAATCGCTTGTTTAACCCTCGAATAACAAACTATTGGTGGAATTGATGTTTTTTAGAATTTGCAAAGACATTTAAGTGGTGTTTTGTTTATGTTAACGTATAAATGACAATATACAATACGAGATTTGTTCAACTAAATTTGATACCGTTACTATAAATATCAATTGTTATCGTCATATATGTCTTCATATTCTATACAGGTTTCAGTATAACGAAAAAAGAGTACTTCGACAACGACTATTCCATCCTTGCGTGTTGTTATACTGTAAGACTATTACTCTATTACCAAAACCCGGAAAACATCAGTATTTGAATCACCAGGCAAATTGTGTTTGGATCTTTTTGTGATGTATAAAAGATGTTTTACCTACAACTTGACTTAAACTTAGAAAAACGAGTTTAGTAACACAATGTATTAAGTGACAACGATGTCAAATTGTTTTAGCAAACGCTCTTTATTGTAAGAAACACGTTTTTCAAAGTATGCTTATAAATCATTGAAAATACTTACTGCCATGACACCAGATAATCTTGACCACGCCCTTGCAGTTTAATATTATTATTCTATTCGATCAGAATGAAAAAACAACATTTCCAGTGAAAATATTAATACAATTTGAGACATGCAGTTATAAACAGTACAACACTGTTATAAAGTAGCATCCTTTGTTTGAGATGTCAACAGTTATTCAATTGTGTCATATTTTCAATCTTTAGTAGTAGCGGACGTCGTTTTTATGTGTTTTTGATTGTTATGCCTTTTACGTAAGTACGATACTAATTTGATTGTTTTATCATAAGTGTGTGAGTGCTTCATCATATATTTAGTCTTTCGAGGCCAGCAATAAAACTTACATACTTTGTTTCAGTCCATGTTAGACAATTCGTGTAATAATTGAACTATCAGTGGCTTTGAATTAATTTCTTTATTGTGGAAAAACACATTACTTAAAATCAAAACATTATTATTTCACCTTCAAGGATTAAAATAACACGTGGCATTCGAATACCGAAGAAGCATATAATTATTAAGTAATTACTTTATTCTTAACCAATTGTTACAATCAAAATGATTCGTTTATCATATAACCATGCAATCTATATCATTGCAGTAACATGTGCAACTAAATGAAGTGTATATGCGGTAATTATAAGATACTAAATCATTTTTAAATCATCAGTAAATAACCGTTTATTTCCAATAAAAAAAATGAATAAAAACTAATGCTGCCTGAACTAAATATAGTAAATCTATTAGATATTTGTTTTTAATTACAATTATAGTACCAGCGATAAACATGTCTTGAATCCTCAGCTGTATTCTTCTTTTTTTGCATGTTGTTCCGTATTGTGCCGTACTGTACTGTTTCGGCATTTGGTCAATTGCCATAATTAAAGGACCACGAAGGTGTGTAAAATAGAAATGTAATTCTGCTGGAGCTTCTGGAGTTTCACTTCTTTATATTGGATAATTACCCCATCATTGGCCAATAACATGCAAACGTGCTCATTCCAAATTTGTATATCAACCGATAAGCCATATTATTACCGGAACTCATTTTTGACAATTTTGAAAAGTTCGCGAATCTGTTCTTTTCACAAAGATGGGAAAACGCCCTGATAGCATATTATAACTCACTTATATGTCACATTATATTAATCCTAATTGAGGATACATACCAAGCTGTTGATTCCGCTTTAAAGTAATATCTTTCAAATAACCATTGTTTTTGAAACACGTGGGCTTTTAATTTGTATAATGTTGTTGTTTTTTTTGCAGACAGCACTCTCTACTTATATCATAATGTTGCAAAGGACAGATGTGGTAATGGCATATGCTATATTATGAGTTTGCAATTACGAACACAAATACTGAAAGCGAGCTCATAACTTCAATTCAAGTTTCAAGTTTCAATTCAGTAATTCTAGTGAGTGACAATACCGTGGACAATATGTTTGTTAGCGCTTCGCTGATCGAGCACAAATGACACGATCACTTGATTGAGGCCTTGACCATGCATAAATAACTCTTTCATCCTGTTGGACAATGCGCATGATGAAGATTTCAGTATATGTCATACATTGCGCCTTTCCTTTTGATGTAGAATATAACTGTGAAGAAAATGTATTCGATTGCGTTGGTTTATAGTGCATAATAAAGATCATCTATCCGGCAATCTAACACTGTCTCGCTTAAAGCTTATATAACATTTCTTCTCTTAATCAGCCGAAGCACACTCAACATGCAAACCAGACAGTAAATTATGCAATCGCATGTCAAAATTTACGAAAATCCGCTAAATTGTTTTTTAATAATGCGAGCTAAAGTGATATCATATGCCGACTAAAATAGATTGTGAAGTATCCCTTCAAAAGACAGGATCAAATACATACGATGCTGCTTGTAATTAATATGTGTTTGGAAAGTCGTTCGGTGCTGTATAATTATTTACTCAACAGTATTTATCACAGGAACATCTAGAGAACTAACTAAGAGTTCTATGATTTGACCATATGTTTTTATTTGAAACGTTTTTGAAACATCATTACTGGTAGGGCCATGTGTTTGACTTGTGCAAAAGAATGATATTTTTTGTGAAAAAATATGTGTGGTGTTTTATATTTCTGTTTTGTAAACGTAATTCACAATCCCCACGTACAAAATATGGTGAGATATCTATAGTTAAACGTTATGTTCTGATGATTAACGTATAGGTATTTTAATACAAATACGCACAAGCCTGACATAAAACGCAAGCGTATGCCAGTCATAAAACTTATTTGAGGTATTTCCAGGTCTATTAATAAAAAAAGATCCTAAATTAGATAATGACATTGAAATATGTTTTCGCAAATACCTAAATTCTACATTATACACAAACAGAGTAAAATGTTGAATCTCAAAGGATGAATGTGTAATATATTGCTTGTTTGATTGTCCGCTTCAAATGATGTTACATGTAAATGTGTTAACCGTATAATGACTGTTTTCCGAATTATGTACATGTTGAGAAAGACTAACATCAGTTCTGTTTAGGAAGTACCTCTATGTAAATAGATCTTTGTCAGAAGGAAAAACAATCAACTGTTCAGATGTAAGCTCGAACTCAGATTTTAAAAAAGCGGGAAAGCATGCCAATTATGTGACTAAATGTACAAACGTTCAGGACTAGGATAACCTTTTACCCCTTACAATGTGTGCAATCGCATGTTTTGTTATATTGTTTAGATCAGAAAAGTAATGTTGCTGGGATTTCTGCCAAGATGGAACTTTCAACAAATGGATTTCTGATTAACATACAAAACACCTCTATATGAATATACACACGGAAATGACTTTCATTTGTGACATTTCATATTGGTCATGGGAGTCAATATGTCCTAACGAATGCCCTTTTATGCGAAGATGAATATGTAATTTATGCCTTACGATGCGAAGATGGATATATAATTGTAGGGCTAAGTGTTCATGAGTCATTACAGGCAATTTTGCCATTTATGTGAGAATCTTGATATAATAGATCTGATTTAAGGATCTTTGGGTACCACTGTTTGTTAAGCTAGAAAATGAAGTGTGTAAGCAATCGAGCCTGATTAGACTACATGTTGAGGAATTCTACCGAGTGACACATTTTCAAGATCCAAAACTAATTTTACGTTAACACGCTGGCCATTTCCTGTAGAACATTAACTGAAGCGACTGTATTAAATGTTGATACGAAATTCCGCATACATAATGTAAAACGCTCGGACAGTCAAAGAGTAAAATGCCAAAAACAAACATAAACTGTGGCGCACATTTAATGTGTGCGTTAAAGAAACCTTAATGAAATGACACGGAAAACAATGTATAGCTTGAGATACAAACAGATGAAGACCGTTACGATAGTTACTTAACAAATGTTGAAAGAGTATAAACAGCCACAAGTGCAGGTATGTATTCGAATTGTATTTTAACATCGCACATTCAAATACAAAAATGAACGATAACTCTTTGACGAAGATCCAGGTGAGTCTACTCAAAGATATTCAAGTGAACCGCAATTGGGACAACTGCAAACATACATAAATATTTACTTCTTAAATTGCAGAAAAGCGTTACTATTTTTAA
Source organism: Dreissena rostriformis (assembly GCA_007657795.1). NCBI lineage: Eukaryota > Metazoa > Mollusca > Bivalvia > Myida > Dreissenidae > Dreissena > Dreissena rostriformis. The sequence goes on from VMBQ01000159.1 coordinate 881,579, forward strand.
TGGTATGTCATGCAAACTAATTATGCACAAGAAACAGACGACTTGTGACAATAAACAGCTTGGAAGAATTAATGACGTACTAAACAATTATTTATCCCCCGCTTCAAAGTGATAGAAGGGATAATAGGATTGCCCTTCTTCCGGCTGTCAGTCGGTAAGTCGGTCTGTATGTACAACGTCTTTTTCCGCCCTAAATCTTATATTTTAGCCTTTGGCGGATTTATTTCTGAAACTGCCTACGATATGGAAAACATTAAGACGATGTGCAGAAGACACAAGTCATTTACACCGGTTATAGGTAAAAGTCATACTTCAAAGTCAATTGTATTAATCTTCATGTTTGTGTCTCCCCAATATATTCTACACCTTTTGAATGACTTGCATGAAACTTGCCTTGAATGTTGAGGGCATCGAGACAATGTGCATAAAGCACGAGTCAGTCATGTCAGCTGAAGGTCAGTGTAGTAATTCAAGGTTGAATGTGTAATGCCACCATTTTTGTGCCATCTCCTATCTTCTATCTCCTTTAAATGATTTTCCTGGAACATTGGCTAAAGTTTTTTTGTCCTTGAGACTATGTGCCGAAGGCAAAAGTCAGGCCCGTCTGATTTAAAATGATGTTAACTTCAATGTCAAAAGTTTGAGTATCCATTATTATTTGCGGCCCATATACCCATTCAACAATGTTCCTTCAAATTCAGAACTCTGTTTAGGTTATTGAGTCTAGGGTCAGAAAGTAATATTCAGTCATGACGGCTCAAGCTCAATGTCTCTCTTTAATATACAAAGTAAGAGCCTTTGTTCATGTCCGGTTCATATCTGTTTTGCCCATGATAGAATATTTTCATCAAACTTGGTTATAATGTGTATGTCATTCGGACAATGCATAGACGTTCTAAGTTATTCACGCTGGCTTAACATGGCTTAACATCAAGTTAATCCCATCAAGGGCAAACACTATCGCCGGGGTATATAGCTGTCTCTTGTTTTTGTTTTATATTTATGATATTTTTTTTTAATTCGCCCTGAATTCACATATTGTTTAATGAAACATTTAGGTCAAAAGATGAACGACCACTATATGCTATTAAAACTAAGTTCGTATCATTAATAAGGAGTATTGTTTTTAATATAACATAATGCATTTTTAGCCTTCTAGTCTTTGTCAATATCTTAAAACGACTATTCAATACGTATCGTGATGCAATATCATGTTATGATTGGTAATGAATAATTTTATTATTAACAATCACAACCTAAACCTAAACGCACGAACAAAAGGCACTGAACAACGACCCATACACATAATTTTAGTATAAAGAATGGAAAACAGCCATTCAGACCAATGCTCTTAACCCATAACAACTTTATGAAGCCATTTCCTTTCTAATTGTAGGGACTTCGTACTTGTAATGTTTCTATGCAATGGTTTGTGTCACCTAAAACTCCTGTTAATCATGTTCTTGTTATATTAGATAGTGTATGGTGTATTAATATTAGTATACGGGCCGCGACATGCACATATAGGTCCTATGCCATATGCGAATATACGAATTCTCACTAGTGGATTAGTGATCTCCTGACCAGATGAGCAGGCGGTTCTGGAGCTACGCTGACCGCATGTATTTCATAATAACCAAATTTTGCAACATGCAGGTCCTATAGTAACAATTGGTATTTATATAAATTCGCTCGAAAGTGTGTTAGGCCTGTGGTCAAAACTTGTATTTCCATTATATCCTCGACGAAGTTTGTTACATTGCCCTCAAAACACTTATGCTTTTATATTTCTTGAAGCACACTCAAAAAGCACGACCATTAGAGCCCATTGTAAATGGTGCAACCCGATAATGCTTAACCGTTTGTCTTGCATCTAGTACAGCAACAGAGTTAAAAAAAAGGAATGGCTGACAATACTTGTCAACACACTTACGTTCATCAAATAGGCTGCTGCAAATTAAGAAGTATTGATATTTGTATCTAGTGGTTCTGAGTAGTTATTATTCAAATTGCCAAATTATTGTCATTCGTATTGATCACCAACTCCCACTTAATGCGTTCTATGTTTCCCTATCATGTAATGGTGTTTCGCTTTGAATATCGTCATTAATAGTGTATTATGATACTAATAACCAAATGATTCGACTTATGGAACAGACTCGTGCATGTGCGTAGTTATTGTATTTGGCACTATATGTTATTTTTGTAAGCATTATGTCGATATTTTAAGAAAATAATATGTTCAAGTGTGTAATGAATACCATTAAGAACGACATGATTCGTACTTACATGTATAATAATGCGTCATTGAACGCTATTATATATAGGACTTCTTACAGTTATATTTACGTGAATTGAAATTCAAATACTTATATTGATAATATTTGAAGAATCTTTTGACAAGACACATTTTTGTTACATGAATATGTATGTATGCATATGTATCGTCCCTGATTAGCATGTGTGGACACGAGTCGACAGTAAACGTACTTGCATTAATTCCTTTTTTCCCAGAGCGCGGCTCATATTTGATCCCTATAGGCTTATTGATTGAACTACACCTAAGCAAACCTATGTAAAAGTGATGTTAAATAGACTATGCACAAATACTTACATGTTTGATTTGGCATTTAAGTGCAACTTGTTATTTTAGTGAATTTTGCGTTGACAACGAATAAACTAAGGTTCATTATTTTATATTTTAATTATTGATATAGTGTGTATAACATTTAATATTTACGATTTCTTTGAATGTTTCAGTGACATCATTACAGACACATAACAACAGAAGAAAAAGGATTTAATCACTATTTAACTCACATTCGGAAGCCATGCGAATACAGTTTGTTCTAGTAATATCCGATTTATAAGGATTCATCGGCTGTGTTATTTGAGACCATCGTTACATTGCATTAATGTAGTATGACAGTCTTATCTAGAGTCTCATTACTTGTGACTTCACATGTTTATACAAATCGAGAACATAATATTAACTGATCATTGTTTAATCTTAACACAATGGACACATAGAAAATATAACTCAATGTACATTCAGAGGCACGTCTTGTTAGACACTTATCACGGTGGACATCCGAGTAGGAAACCTTGAAGCTTATTTGATTACTGCATGATAGCACAACGATACAGCGAATAGAAATCAACCGTTTTGTTTTTTTGTTTTACAACTTTTACAAGTTATGTTTTGACAATACACCTCGACGACACCATACAAATACAGGTTTGTAATAAATGCCAACGAAAATGTGCCATCCTTTCTAAATATTCATCAAAATCTCGCTTAAACCCGAATGCTTCGCTAACGTTTAACCCCTTCGTTTAACAAACCTTTACTAATATCAATTAAATAAAGTCAACTTATATTTATAATACATGGGATAGTATAAACAATGCGGCGTAATTTAATAAATATATGAATACACATTAAACTAACCAGTGTGATGCACAAATTGATGAATGTAGTATCATTTATTTCAAACCTTCAAATAATTAAATACTTTCATATTAAATTGTTCAACAGATACCAATTTTTAATTCCGGGGATATATAAGCAATTTACTTTATTTGTAGTTATTATATAATAAATATCTTCATTTAAATTGTTCTTTGCAATCACATCTGATGTAAAAAGACATTAGTATGTATTCATTTTATCATAAATCCCAAATTATACATATAATCTTCAGATAACACAACTTGGTTAATGCACCTTACAGATAAGTTCGTGATGAGTTAAACATAATAAAATATAAATTGTATCCGATAATTAACGAATATAGTTTCTGTATAATTATCTTATGTGTTTACGTGCAGTAATTATTTAAGTACAAACATGGAATGAAAGCTTACCTTATGCATGCTGACATATAACAAACGTGCATTATAATTGATCGAAAACAAGTTGCATATGTATTTCGGGGTTATCAGTTAAAATGATGCATACGTTTACGGAACTTTGCAGTTAAAGTTGATTGTAATGCATAGTACAATAATAACAAATCGACAATTGGTAGGAACAAAGGCCACTAGTATATGGCCGTCATATTTGGCATTTATATATATCTCACTTTTATTATAAAATACCATTAGCGACAATTCGGGTTGCAATGTACCCATTAGTAGCGAAGTATTGGGAAAAAACAACAAGCATGCAGTTCATAAAACATTGATTGCTTTTTAATAGATCGATGAAATGTATAAGTTGCCCTCGTAAAATACTTCTTTACTTCACAAAACGACTTGTACGTAATAGTACAATGGAAAGAAGCACTGAAAGGTACATTCACATCAATTTCACTAAACATTTTTCACTGAATTTCGCAACAAATTGTATCAAATTCAACTTGCATTTCCTGGAAATGTTAATATCGGTTAATATGTTTTTTGTTACCTTATGTTGCCTCATTATCTTTTAACTTCAGGCTTTCCTTTGAAAAATTGTTTACGTGTTATCAGTTGAATGGACAGCAGTGTTAACTATGCGATAAAATAAGAGACGAGTCTAACGTTGATAAACGATATGAAGTGTAGCATTTGTTCACGCCTACATGTTAAGGTGTTGGCAGCGCGAAAACCGTACTTTAAGAATATGAAATGTACTGAAAGAATAGTTTACTGCACGTTACAACAAAGCAGAGTGCACCTTAATGAGATTCAACAGGTGTATCGATATTTTAGATGAATTGATTAAAAACATGCAAAACCAAATTCTCGTTTAAAAGGACTTATTTACATATTCAAAACACGAGAATATAAATTAAAACGAGTATGTCATTATACGCAAATCCTGGTACTAGAAAGCAACGCAAATAGGTTAAACAAGTCATACAACTATATATATTATTTTTTATGTATATTCATGACAAAACGTAATCGGTTAAACAATTAATCGTTGTTGACGCTTATAATTGATAATTTGGAAATAAAAGTGCACTACTAAAATAGCGTCTTCAATATAATATGATTCTAAACAGACTCAATTGTCTATGATAGCGTGTTAGATATTGCTTTCCAAATTCAAAATATACATAATGCCAGGACATAATGCCGTATATAACTCTCAATTGTCTCTCAATCTTACTCCATCCATCTCATTTAAATGAAAATTGGGCTATGTTATTGTTCGTACACACCTAACCTTATCGTAAAACGAACGTCACATTCTTAACTGTTTTTATTGTATAAATATGACAATTAAGTCAGTTATCGAGACCTCGGAAAAAAATCATTCTATTTCAAGCACGCACTGTTCGAAGCATCAATCCTATAAAATTTCTAAAACAAATAAACCCGATATTAATCATGAAATGAAGCTGTACTTTGAGTTTTATTACCTTGTTTGCTCCAATGAAGCCACACAAATCTAGGGATTTCCTGTGCAATATCCTGTAATACAACACAGCTGTCTGGGTGACTCCTTTTACTAGAACCAACTCGAACAGACATACCTAAGCACTGGTTTTGATCAGGATATATATGCATTCGCTGTTCTAGACATAGTCCACATAGTGAATAACGAAATTACTAAAGCTGACTGAATATTAAACAGGAAATGTATGATATTATATCAGTATATCAGTGTACTGTTTATTATAATAGAAATGGAACGAATGAAATATATTTAGAAACACGTATTAAGAAAGAGATTGAATTAAAACACTGTATTGCTTTGCAGTGACTTATTATTAACCTGTAAATATATATCGTAAACATAAGTCAGATAATAGAGAAAAACGAGTGAAATTGAGTCATTCAGTCGATAACCGATCGGAAATTAAGTCGACACTGTAATGCAAATCGTTTTTTTTATAGATTTCGTTTTGGCTTGATATGTTCTATCCTCCAACCACCCAGGCGAATAGATTTACTATCTAAGACAATAGCTTCTTTTCAACATGGCAAGGTAAGGCTCCACACTATCCCTTTTTAGCTATTAACTAGAACGAATGAAAAATTACCAAACAGGGCATCCGCTTATTAAGTAAGATTGCTTCAATAAGACGTACTTCTTTGTTTTCCTTATGCAATATTCCCGTCATGCCAGTTCTAATCAATTATATTTTTTGCAAAGAGTAGTTATTGCAATTACTGATAACACTATTTAACAAGTAAAAGCATTACAAAATTGTTAAACATTGATGTAGAACAGAAATAACTGCAGAAACAAAACAGATACTAGAAATCGTTTCCATCATACGTACGCAATCTAAAACCATTTACAGAAAGCGCGTTTAGTAATATTCGACTCATACGGATTCAAACAATGTTGAAGATGTTATGTCAATTGACATATTTTTTACTAAAATGTTTGTATGCATCTATGTTGTAATAACAACCGTCTGTTGTACATATTGATACAAATAAATGAAACTCTAGCTCATTTGTATAAAGCTTGAGACCTTTTTAAATTTCCTCACCGGTGGGGCCAATTTGAACCCAGAGGAACGCTCTGATACGGATTACAAGATGACCCGTATCTGATGTAACATACAGTAGAAGGCAGTGTCATTTACGAGAATGTCATTTGTGAAATTATTTTTAGCCAATACGTCTATGTTGAAAATGTAACATTTGGGACTGGGCCTGTTTTACTATTCAGGTACGGTTTTGAATTATACGGGAAATTTTAAATTAAACCAGTAACACTTGGTGAGGCCCTTAAGTCAATGAATACATTACTGTTTAAATGCAATGATTTTGACATAAAACCAAAACTATTTTGTCAATTGTTCGACTCTTTTGGTTGGCTCCATATTAAGTTATGCTTCAGAAGTACGGGGATTCACAAAGTCAGATGATATTGAACACATACATTTAAAATATTGTAAACGATTGTTACAGGTTTAAATAAATACATGTAATGTAGCTGTTTATGGAGAATTGGGTAGATATCCATTGTATGTAAACATGTTCGTTAAAATAATAAACTACTGGTTTAAAAGTATTAACAATTAAAATATCATAATGCAGATTGTTTACAAACAAGCTTTAAACGAGTGTAATAGAGGTTATACTAATTGGGTCTCAAATTTCAAGAACATGTTACATAATTTTGGATTTGGTTATGTTTTTAAAAATCCAAACGTTGTACACGTTAATAGCTTTATTAGCGAGTTCACATGTAGACTTGTAGATAATATTAAAGAGGAGTGGTATGGTAAAATGAATAACAATTCTGTATTAGATATGTAGATATGTATACAGTTGTTTAAAACCTCTTTGGTATATGAAGAATATTTAGACTTACTTCCTAGACGTCTGCGCTTATTTTTTGTAAGATTAAGAGTGTCTGCACACCCGTTGAGGATCCAAACTGGCAGATACGCTAAGAATAACATACCACGGAATGGACGTTATTGTTTATGTTGTAATAAATTTGATGTATAAGACGAATACCATTTTATCTGTATATGCCGCTGTTTCACAGATTTAAGAAAAAATATATAGAAGCCATATATTTTATATCAACCCATCTGTGTATAAATTCCTTAATTTGTTAGTTTCACGTAACAAAACAGTAATTTCTAATACATCTAAATATATCAAAAGCTTTTGTTATGAGAAATACGATTCTTAATAATACTGTTTAATAAATTTCAGAACTGCTTTGTCAGAACCTATGTGTTCTTGCAATTGATTGTTTTTTGTATTTGTACTCTTACATGACTATTTCTATGTTATGTAATGTTTTGTTGTTATATACCTATAGAATCTTCCACAATTTGTTAGTTTCATGTAACAAAACAGTAATTTATAATTTATGTAAATATATCAAAGAAGCTTTTGTTATAAGAAATACGATTCTTAATAATATTGTTTAATACATTTCAGTACCGTTTTGTCAGAACCTATGTGTTCTTGCAATTGATTGTGTTTATTTGTATTTGTACACTTACATGACTTTTTCTATGTATGTAATATTTTGTTGTTATACCTATTCACGTGACAGGAATAAATGTGTATATGTAAGTATGAAGACGATGTACTTTGTATAAATCGGAATAAATTATCTCTCTGTCTGTCTGTCTGTCTGTCATATCTTAGTTCCATTCTTTAAGTTACATATGAGATTAATTTATCGTTTGATACTTTAATATATCTTATTACAATTTTGATGTGTTATGCTCACAATTTGGAAAACTGAAAACTTGTTAAACTCAATTTTATAAGTACAATTTATTAAAAATTAAATCATATCGTCGCCGGTCCACTATTCGTTCCTGTCCTTCGATCGTTCCCATTTAATTTTGATGTCGTCTGAGGCTAGATTTTAAATGCCCAAGTCGTTTGTTAAAGTTATCGTACACATGATAATATCATTGTGAACACTGTCATTAAATTAAACGTTGAAAGGACATTGTATGTGCTTGTTCAATGTAAACATTGAGTTATTTCCGGTGTAAGTCCTAAATTCCCCCAAAACGACATTATTAGACATACTTAACACATAATTTGAATGTTGGTTTCTTTTTCAGTATCGTTGTGCCTCCGGGTATGAAGTTCATAAAACCTGTGGTTTCCGGAGTGCTTTTACTATGAGAAAAATGATCATAAAGCATGTACATAAGAAAATTAAACACATTTTCTTAATGAAGTAGAATTAGTACGTTGACAATATAACTTCTCTAAAAAAAATCAGTATAGTTGGTACCAATAAGTATTTAGTCACTGCAACTAGTTGTTGCAAAACACCAATATTTCATTACACGGGATGATACATTTGCATAATTTTCCAAGTAAACAGTTATTAATTTAAAAACAAGAGCTTATTATAACGAAACAAAACTTGTTGTTGTTAATTTTCCAACAAAGAAAGATTAAGTCCAATATAATTATGATATGTTTTCACAAAATATGTTCGAACGGGTTCGGTCTTTCATCCAACACCGAGCATGTGATGTCTCGATTCATTGGCTCTTTTATATATGACGTTATTTATTTACATGTATGTTTGCGTAATAAAATCGTTTTATTTAATTAGCATCAAGATTTTTTCGTTAAGGAGGGTATTTTGTATCAGTATTTTTGACTGATTTAATAAAAAATGATTATAAGCATGAATTACTAATGTAACACATTAACTATCAGGTAAATACCTGATTTTGTTTGCATCGTGATAAAAAAAACTCTGTTAGAAGCCGAACAATTTCATCCAAATAAAGATTGGTTGAATATGTAATATATGTATATATTACAAATAAATATATAAATATTTCTAAAAACATAACTATTTTTCATTACTGAAGTTCAATATTAATCTTTTCTAATTTATATAAATAAAATTGTGTTTGAAGGTACAACGCGAATTACATATCCAATATAATGTAACAGTGCCCGTTTCATAGCAATCAGAAACCCTTTGAAATTCTGTTGACAATTTCAAGCTGCATCGATATAAATAACAACGTTTAGTTATGACTTAAATTAATAAATTTGTATATTGAATTTAAACTTTAGCTAGTTTTGCACGTGAAATACAAGTAAGGTGTAGTATTCCAAATAATATGTTTAAAGCTCGGCTTTCTTTTATTGCGGACATGTGATCGAACTACCTGACCGTTAAAGAATGCAATGTTTATAACCAGACATAAATAACAAATGGATTTGTGTAAACAAACCAAATCAAAATACAAACATATAATTACATACAATTCAAATAAATGTAAACATAATTAACAGCAAATATTAAGCCCCCACCTGTAATAAACAAAGTATATTCATCCCGCCTGGTGGTTTAACGACACGAGAACATACAAATATATTCATGGGCTTTGCTCTTTTAGACAAGACGGAACCTAATTTGAACAAACTTAATTGAGAGCAACATCTTGACTTTGTATGTCAAATATAAGACGTATTGCGGTTTCGAAGCTGTTTAACGTGTTCGTGTATGATAACTTTTCGGCCCCGTGACTTAATTAATCAATGAACCGGAAAGATTTAACTAATACTTATAGAAAGCTACGCAAACAACAGTCATGTAAAGATTAAGTATATTCTTCCCAGCGTTTCGGGGAAGATGGAGTTAAAGTAAGGCCACGCGTGGGCGGACGACGGACATCACGATATCCGAATGGCTGACAATGAGTTTGTTTAATAAACTTGAGCTTACAAGGTCTCTGCTATAATGGAGTTTACGTGTTTCTCACCTGCTACTGTTGGATCCCCGCGTCAAGTTTTATATCCCTGAAACGCAAGTTAGTAGATCAGTAGGATTATACTTATTGTACTTTTTTATATGATCCGATACACAGGTATTTGTATTTTATTAACTACTAACTTATCACTACTAATCATTTCCCGTTATTATCTTTTAAAGCAAGCTGAGTGTATTATCATTATTTATAAAAAAACATGTTTGTAAAGTAAGAAAGATATTGTCCTACATTACATTTAATAATTTAATTTTTCAGGATACACGTTTCTTTTGGTTGTTTGTTCATGTTGTGATAACATACACATTCGCCCGTTCCTAAATATTGTAATGAAAAACCTTTCATCTTTTTTCCAAAGTAAAGATGCAATATATACACGAGCAAGATATTGTCAAAATAACTGAAGCTTAATTATACGTTATGCTGTATTATTTATATTGAACGAGGCGTCATCAACACTCCGTAATAATACCATTACACATAATAATTCAGAGTATTGCTAATATGTGTTGATATTCCTCATAATTTTGCGACATTAACTGAAGGCGAATAAAGCGAAATATCGATTATCATTGTTGAGTGTGAGTCCAACAGTGTTTATATAAGCCGTATTCTTTCATTATAAGTTTTGTGATCATTATGGTCGCAATAAAAGATACAATCTATGTCAAAAAAGAACTTTTACCATAATAATTTTGTCACAATATATGTTCTTTCTCAGAAAAAGTGCATTTTTGTAATCATTTAGTAATAAACGACATAAGGAATCCACAAATAGTTAATGACACACACATAGGCGGAATATAAAATCCATTAAATGCATACACGTACATATAAATTATTATTTCATATTTGGATTCAATATGAGTGAAATATGCTAAAGTAAACAAAGTAAATATAGAAGATATGCGATTGATATGGGTTTTTACCATACACATAAATATATCCCACCAACCGTATCGTTAAATGTTAAAAATGTAAACACTGTTCTCTATATTTAATTAATAATTCTCCGTATTGGTTTGACCTTTCATTTTTTGATAATCATGGTTGTGTTTGATTATTTTCTTTACGCACAACATATTTAACACTCAACTTCTCACGGAGGAAAATGGCGCAGATGGTTACTGTTTTTTCTGCTGAATTCCTTCGTATAACACATCTATAGTTATCTCGTTGTGTTTATACTGTGATGGGTATGCCGTTTTACTTATTTGATAATATTTTCAAATTTAAATATTAATGTGTCATAATAAAGCGCATATAATTTTGATAAAAGTATAATAGGAATTCGCTTTGTTTTGAGCAAACGTCACACATTAAACAAAAGCTTGGAACCGGTGTACATGTTAAATGCAATGACATCGTACGTTATGCCCATAATTGTCGGTTCTAAAACGGCAAGCGCAAACTTACATATAAAAAGAGACTTATTATGGACAGATCTAACACATTTCAATCACAAGCTAAAAACTAACATCTTAGATGATACATTCACCTGAAGTGTGAAACGCATATGTTATAAATGAAAGTCATGCGTCGAAATACTATGTAAACATCACAGCATACATCAAAAGTATGCACACACGGTTGTTGCACGTTTTGTGTTGTGATTCATGCAACTCTGAAGATGTACAGCAGCTCTATCATGTAGTAGAAACTTATAATCGTAAAAGTTCTTCGTTTATTTGCTCTTGCCGTTGCATTGATAGAACCATACACTGCCCATTTTAACACATGTTTATTGTGGTTATTTTTCTTAAAGCGTAATAACTATGAAATTTATGTATTACGTTGCCTGTTTTCTGATGTGCAATCTTTAACAGCAAGTGTACGAACAGACTCTTCAAGACACTGTACCTATAATGCCTGGTTTTTCATGACGAATTTAAAATATCTATAATATAAGTACAGATGCAAATCCTGCCAAAGTGCAGCAGCGTTTTGTGCTTTAAAGCACCCTTTTTATATCCTTAAATCTTAAAACATTTTGCTTGAGAATATATTACATGGATAGTAAGTTAATATAAACCAAATGCAAGTTTACAAAACTACGTATGATATAATGGCAATGGAATGACTTAGTCAGAAATAATATTATTTAAATAGCATTCACTATTTTATACAAACGCAATATGAACCATATGATACAACATAAAGAGCAATTTCTAGTATAACAATTTGTTATTTAAACAATATTAAAATTCCGAACACCTTTCTCACAGTAAGTGGACACTTGTAAACTTATGTAAATTAAACTATATACTTGTGTATAGTTAGTGTATGTCTTTTTAACATTATTTAGTAAATTTAAAGTATCGTGCTAAAATATTGTAATTAGATTAGTATATATTGGTTAAGTTTATAGAAGACTATTACATTCAGATATTACTTTATTGCGCTTCTCAAACAAATGCCATACTGGTATTGGGTATGATTATTTGGTCTGAATAACATAGAATGTACATTTATCTAATGAATAATGACATAAACAGTGATAATTTATTGAGCATTAGTATACGTATACCATAATGTCAATTTAATAGATGCATATGTGCACGGAACGATATGATTCAAGTATTCTTGCTCATATCTCGCAAAAGAGACAGAAAGCACCTGACACAGGATTTCGCTGGACTGAACTTCAATTATGACCTAGTATTATGACTATAATAATGCATTCAATTACTAATGGATCATTACATTTTGCAAAACCTCAATGTGTGAAAGATTTATTACATTTCGTGTACACTCAGCTTACATATAGTCAATGCTATTGTACATAATGCAATGGTAATTAACACTCCATGTATTGATATATATTTTCAGAGATTTTGGTATGCTTTTAAATTTAAGCAATAAATAATGTATTTGTATAACACATATTTGTTGCTGAAATATAATACAGTTCACGAAAAAAGGACTGAATACATGACAAGTGGGTAACAAAACTTATTTTTTTTAAATGACATGTTTCAATTTGTACCTCAAAAGCAGTTTAGATATAATTATCATCCTATTGCTAAATGTCGGCAGCCCATCTCTTATAGGAAATGGACGTCAGTAAGACACGCATTAACCTAGATGTTCCTGCATCTGTCAGATAGTCAGGTTCATGAAGTCTTGTACTCACTATGTTTATGTATTTGAACTTGGGATTTCGTTATGTTCATGTTTTTACCGTCGACCCAACATATGCATGTACCTCAAATAAAATAGTTTATGTTTCCGTAAATTTAACGTTTAAATGCGCGGGAAACTCCCGAGTTTTTTTCTTAATATTTTGGCAGCGTCATGTTTTATATAATTTATTTATAAAATGTAACGTTATCGAGCACATGTATTATAAAATCAATGATTCACATCAAATTTTACTATTGCAGATTTTCATAACTATGGCAGAACGCATTGAATGACAATTTCATGTTTTACGCATAGCATAAATGCAGTTTATTCCTTATCAAAATATCAGTCAAAACAAAAAGTCGGTTCTGCCGATGGCGCCTCTATCGAAATGAAAGAGCTGTAAAAGATGCATTAATTTAAATTGAAAAGTTTTATACATAAGCAGTATGCATAATAACTCAAGTCTTCACAAAATGCAATTCATTTGCGATCGTTTATTTTGCAAAGTTACTCGCAATTAAATCATCAAGTTTTATATAAATACACTTATTTCTGTTCTTTCAACATTCCGTGACTAAATGAAGATAACGCTCGAGGCAATAAATTAACGAATTTCTGACATCATTGCAATAATTAAAGCAGTCAGGGTCCTATCTTGGCAGAAATGTATTCGAATATTGGTCATACATATAGATAATGTTTAAACGTATTCTCTGTTGTTGTTTTTGTTCTGAGCATTGTGTGAAAAATACACAAGTTATCACCCTCATGTTTCTGTTTTAAATTAAACACTTTGTATGCTTTGATGTAAATTGGCTTCGGTTTCGAGTGTGATGCATTTAAATTATGTCCAGAGTCAAAACAGTGGCAACGTAAACCCATGATAAGATTAATGTTTTATTCCTGCTGACTTGAATGTTTGTCTATGTTTTTAAATATAAGTAATCCAGACGCACACGAGAACAGTTGTTATTGTGTTGTCTGAAAGAGTCCTTTCATATGAACAGGCCTAGATGTGATAAATCTAAAAGGAAACGGAAAAGCTTTTGTTGTGACAGAAAACATTTCAAGTGTCATTTTTAAATTAGTCATGTTGTTGCCAAACAAAATCCCATTAAGCCATCATCAAACGAATGTCTTCCTAAAATATACGATAACAATGTGAAATGTCTTCATTTGACATAATTTGCATGAATGTTTCAAACATCCGTTTAAATAAGTGCAAGCTTCTTGTAAAATTAAAAAAAAAATCTTGAACCGCTTTGACCACCATTCGGTTGTGGAAGCTGTCAAAAAGGAGAGTTCACGCGTGTGATAGGTATCAAACAAGTGTTTTACAGTTTGAAACTTTAGTAAAGCAATGTAAAAGGCTTTGAGCATATTATTGAAGCTGTATAATAATCAACGTAAGTCAAATGCTATTCAATACACAAAAATGATAAGGTTTACCTGTATAAATTATAATGACATTCAGTTATAATGATGGATTACGTTAAAGTGGACAATAATAATAATAATAATAATTTTTTGATATTACAAACTTAGGCTTAATGCATATGTATGTATATGCATATTTCCTGGTATGCCTGTGCGGACATGGTACGACAATTAACGCACGTACATTAATTCCGGTTTTCCTTGAGCGCGCCTCATATGACTCACGTAAGGCATATTAACGGAACCTTAACACAACTATTTCAAAGTGATGTCAAATATGCCATTCACAAAAACATTCGTATTTGATTCGGAATTCAAGAACAACTTGATTAAGTAAATTTCGCATTGACAAAGAATAAACTAAGTTTTATTATTTTATATTTTAATTAATGCTATAGTGTGTATCAAAATTTAATTTTACTATACTTTCGAATGTTTTAGTCATATTATTTCACATAGTGCAGCAATATTTGTTGAAGACACATAAAAACAGAAGAAGAAACAACAAAAGGATTAAATCACTATTTAGTTCCCATTCGGAAGCCATGCGAATTCAGTATTATCTAGTTATATCAGATTCATAAGGATTCATACGATGTTTTATATGAGACTATCCCTACATTGAATTAATATTGTATGGAAGCCTAATCCGTCTTATCATTACTTGCACCTTTACATGTTTATACAACTCCAGGACAAAATAGCAACTGATCAGTGTTTAATATTAACCAAATGTACGCATAGCAAACATAACTCAATAACCACTCAGAGGCACGTCTTGTAAGACCCTTATCACGGTGGGCATCCAAGTAGGAAACATGGGCTTATTTGATACCTGCCAGATAGCACAACGATACAGCGTATAGCAATCAACCGTTTTTTACAATAAAGTTGTGTTTTAACAATAAACCTCGACAACACGATAAAAATACAGGTTTTAAATAAATGCCAACGAAAATATGCCATCCTTTCTAAATATTCATCAAGATCGTGCTTAAACCAGAATGTATCGCTAATGTTTAACCCCTTCGTTTAACAAACCTTTACTTATATCAATTAAATAAAGTCCACTCATAATACACGTGATAATATAAACCATAATTCGTTGTTAAATACACGTATCTATACACATTAAACTAGCCAGTGTGATACGCAAATTGGCGAATGTAGTATCATTTATTTCAAACCTTAAAATAATTAAATACTTTCATATAACATTGTTCAACAGATAAGAATTTTTAATTCCGGGAATATATACGCAATGTATTGTATTTGTAGTTAAATATCTTCATTTGAATTTTACTTTGCAATCACATCTGGTTTAATACGTATGTATTTAATTTCTCACTAATCCCAAATTATACATATAATCTTAGGATTTATTTAATAGCACACCTTGGTTTATGCATCTTACAGGTAATTTTTTGATGAGTTAAACTAAATAAAATATAAATTGTACCAGATAATTAACGAATATGTTTTCTGTATAATTATCGCATGTGTTTACGTGCAGTAATAATTTAAGTACAAACATGAAATGAAAGCTTACCTAATGCATGATGACATGTAACAAAGGTGCATTGTAATTGATCGAAAACAAGTTTCCTATGTATTTCGGGGTTATATGTTAAATAATGCATACGTTCACGGAACTTCGCAGTTTAAGTTCTGTGTAATGCTTAGTACAATGATAAACAATCAGCAATTGGTAGGAACAAAGGCCAAGAGAATATGGCCGAAATATTTGTCATTTATATATATCGCAACATTTATTATGAAATACTGTTAGCGACAATGCGGGTTGAAATCTACACATCACAAGAAAAGTATTGGGGACAAAACAATCATGCAGTTCATAAAATATTGATTGTTTTTTAATAGATCGATGAAATGTATTAGTTACCGCGTAAAATACTTCTTTATTTCACAAAACGACGTGTATATAATATTGCACTGGAAAGAAGCACTGAAAAGTACATTCACATCAATTTCACTTAACATTTTCACTGAATTTCGCAACAAATCGTATCACATTCTTCTTGCATTTCCTTGAAATTGCAAGGTTGATATCGGTTAATATGTTTTTGTTACCGCATTTTGCCTCATTATCTTAGAACTTGAGGCTCTGATTTGAACAATTGTTTACGTGTTATCAGTTGAGTCGACAGAAGTGTTAACTTCGCTATACAATAAGAGACGAGTTTACCGTTGTTAAACGATATGAAGTGTAACATGTGTACACGCCTACATGTTAAGGTGTTGGCAGCGCGGAAACAGAACTTTAATAATATGTAATGTGCTGAAAGAATAGTTTACTGCACGTTACAACAAAAACACAGTATACCGTAATGGGGTGCAACAGGTGTATCGATATTTTAGTTGAATTGATTACAAAACATGCAAATCCAAATTCTCTTTTAAAAGGACGTATTTACAGATTCAAAACACGAGAATATTAATGAACACGAGTATTTTATTATACGCAAATACTGGAACAAGAAAGCAACGCAAATACGTTAAACAAGTGATACAACTATATATTTGTTGTGTATGTATATTCATGATAAAACGTTATCGGTAAAACAAAAAATCTTTTTTGACGCTTATAATTGATAATTTGGAAAACAAAGTACATGACTAGAATAGCGTCTACAATATAATGTGCATCTCAAAAAAATCAATTGTCAATGACAACGTGTTATATATTGCTTTCCAAATTAAAAATGGACATAATGTCAGGACATAATGCCGTATATAACTCGCAATTGTCTCTCAATCTTAATCCATCCCTCTCATTTAAAAAAATCCTGGGCGTGTCATGTATGGTTAACATCTAACATTATCGTAAACCGAACGCCACATTCTTAACAATGCTGTTTTTATTGTATAACTATGACACTCAAGTCAGTTATCGGGACCTCGGAATCATTCTAATTCAAGCATGCACTGTTCGAAGCATCAATCCTTTAAAGTTTCTGAAACAAATACACCTAATATTAATGTAATCTAGTGTACTCTGAGTTGTGTTACGTTGTTGTTCTAATGAAGTTGTTGTTTTAAAATTGTTTAAAAAATCCAAAGCCATATAAATGTAAGGATTTCCTGTGCAATATCCTGAAATACTACACAGTTGTCTGGGTGAATCATTTTAATAGAACCAACAAGAACATGCAGATCTAAGCAATGTTTTTTTTTATCAGGATATATATGCGTTCACTGTTTTAGTCATAGTCCACATAGTGAATAACGGAATTAATTAAAGCTGACTGAATATTTAAGAGGGTTGTTTGATATTATTCAAAAGTTATATTGGTAAAAAAAAACATGTATTTGTATTGTTAGTGTACATGTATTGTTTGTTATAATACTATTAGAAATGGTACGCATGAACTATATTAAGAAACGCGTATAAAGAGAGATATGCAGTTTAAATACTGTATCGCTTTGCAGAGACTTATTATCCACATGTATTAATATTGTTAGGCGATATTGGTTTAAGGACGTACGCGGCAGTTTAGTTTCACGCAAATTTATTTTTACTGTTACACCGGTTGCCCAATTAGTGTATGCGTTTTCGGATACTTTAACACCGGTTGTGCAATAAGTGTATGGTTTTTGGGATATTCGATATCAAACATGGGAATGATACCAAAACATAAAATATAACGAAGAAAAGAAAACTGATTAAACACAATGCGTCCTATTAACTGAACAATACGAATCGACCATCATCATCTCTATGACCACACACACATTTTTATAGCGTGATTGTAACGGCAAGCATGAGTCTTAATACGGGAAAATTGTCGATACATCCTTATAAATTGAGATGTTTGTGTCGACTCTGGTGAGCTAGTTTTTTTATCTTTGTTTTCTTTTGTTTGATAAACAATTTTGGTAGGTTGGGATGAAATCTATTTTCGGGAAGGTTCAATGATAAGAATTGAAATGGTATATGAATTTTGGGCTTTTTGATGTTGAAATCAGATTTTGTTTTGAATTTAGCCCAAAACGTATCATTTGTTGATATACATTTGATGTATTATGTTATGAAATTAAATATAAATCATAGTTATACATGATTATAGAGGAATAAGTTATTTTCAAATGTTGTCTCACTTTTGTGTTTAATGTTGTCATGTCTGGCATATTTGTGAGGCAAACACACCCATTGAAACAGTCGTACTATTTAATGAACAATAAACAACAATGTCGATCCTTGAATTTTGTTTAATTTTTATACCGGCTAAAAATAGCTGCAGTAAACTACCAAAAACATTTATAATTATATGATTAACAAACAAAATAATCAAACCTTTTCAAAACGTCCTAAGACTATATTATTAACTTTTAAATATGTCAGTCAATGTAGACTTAAAAAATCAAAATTGATTTCAGTATTAGTACAATACAGTGGCGTATCAAAAACAAATTATAATTTCCAAAACCTTATGACAGATACTGAAATGCATGTCTGTAGTAAATGATTGTTTAACATATACGCATACACAAATTATGTTGAAATTTCTATTCACATGCACACGTTTAAGTAGTGTGTAAAGGNCAATGGAATGCCCTGAATTGGTCAAGTCATGTAAAGAATTACAATTAATACCGTTGATGTGCCCCTTTAGTTGTATTATATACATCTTGTTTTAAGTTGGATACTGCCTTCGTTTACTGAGTTGGATACATATTGTTAATTATGTGGGTCTTCATTTAAATCTACTTTTGCATTGGCAAACAGCCAAACAATGGTCAAGTCATGTTAAGAATTACAATAAATACCGTTGATATGCCCCTATAAATGTGTTGCTTACATCTTGTTTTGGATGCTGTATGCACTTACTTGTACTGATCTGGATACACATTATTTGTGTTTAATTTAAATTTAAATCGACTTTGGCATTGGCATACATTCAAACAATGGCAAAGTCATGTTAAGAATTACAATTAATACCGTTGATATGCCCCTTTAAATGTATTGCTCACATTTTGTTTTGGATGATGAATTACTACTTTTACTAATCTGGATATACATTGTATTTTATTTAAATCTTACTCCACTTTTGCCTTGGCATACATAAACTAGTATGTGTTTTGAACTTTACTATGTACATTGTTTTGATTGTGTTTAATTATATTTTACTACTTGCAGTTGAACTGCGCTTGTTAACAAACGACCCTGGTGACTTATGTTTTTCTTTTTATATTTGTATAAAGTAATAAATAATAAAACATTCGGGTAAGTTAGGAAGAAATCTATGTATGCGATAGACTTGAATAATAATAAAAGTAATATGCATAGCATTGATTGTCATATGTGAAATTCAGTTGTTGTTGTTTTTGATAAACTAATCCCCCGAACAATCCATTTATGTCTTTTTATATGAATTTGAGTAAAGTAAAATCAGTATTATATAAACAGAGATAGATATAAGTTTGTCAACAGTTTATTTCACTAATTTACTCGATTTATGTGTGTTTGCCTTATTTTTAATTTATACTTATGATAAAATAGGTATGTTGTTTAAGTGCAAATAAATAACTAACAACACTGGTGACCCATGATTTTTATTTTATTTTTTTATCCACAAGAGATGTTTCTAGCTAAATTCCAAAAAATATCAAATTCTTTGTATGGCAAAGTTTGCATTGAAACTGCAGCATAGGTCCTCAAAACGTTTTACAAATACGAAGAGGCATACCTAACAATGTATGGTAAGATCATTAGTAAATAGTTTCTTTAATTCCATAAAGAGTATGTATTATTGAGGATATTTTATGATAAGCAAGAAGACTGTAACCGTAATTTATCTCCATGTACTGGTTTTGCAATGTCTTTTTCCATATTTATAGCAAATCATGAAACATAATAATGCATTGATGCCTTTAGGCCTTAACGTTCAGGAAAAGCTAATAACAGTTTGATAGGTTCCAACTAGATTGATAATAAGAATATTTCTGACATATTTCAGAGGACCTTATAGCTGTATCAATTATTTGCCAATTTATTTTCTCTCGCTTGACAATTTTATATTGCAATATCATTCCCGCTGAAGTACGTTACAAAAAGAGGTGTGTCTGTACGACAACGCGTCATAACTACAACGGTTTTAGCGTCTAGACAGTTATAGACATACACACGCGTTTAAACAGGTAAATTCTTTGTTTTATCTTACACGTAAAACGGTATATGGCATATATTTTCATTTATTAATGTTTCTTTACTCGCAACCTAAGCTATCGAGATATTTTCTAGCGTGGGCATGTTCATTGACGTGTGTACTGTTAAAGCTTGTATGGCATTATGTATGTCTTTAACATGAAATGCCAAATACAAATAACATATATTCTTTGAAAAACAAAATGTTTTTCACAATGCAAGCATAGACATGGTAGGCAACCAACATGAACTCATAGCTATCCACCTTTTTTTTTGGGGGGGGGGGCATCCCTATTGTGTAGCAAACACATATAAGTGTGAAACGTGTGAATATATGTGTCTTAAGCATACATGCATGGCCCGTTTTATTTAACCTAGAAACGTTGATATTGACAGTTAAATATTAAATGTTCAAAATGGAAGTAGTACCTATGTGTGATCTAAAATGCATGCGTGTGTGGTCATATTATTTACGAGGGCAGCGTTTCATCAGTTTATTTATTGTTATTCTCCCCACTTTATAACGATACAAAAATAGCAAGCTGTATGCATGTTAAGACATCCAAACTCTGTTATTGACAGTCAAAGAAAATAAATATTCTAGGCTTGTTTAGTGATTTTAATATTAATTTCCTTTTTTTATGAAAAGTTAAGTAAAATCATAAATATATATGCAGTAAATAAAGTTAAGCTTTGCGTTATGAAATTAAGCCATATGTATTGATATGTATAACGTAAAGTTTGTTTATCAAGATATGTGTGGTATTAAATAAATGGTTCTTGGTGTATGGTGCGGAGATGGTATTGCTTTATGCAGTCGTGAATAAATAAAAGTATTCGCCTTTCAATCACGTTTGATTGTTTATGTCCCCACGATCCTACTAACCCGTAAAATATAAAATATGAATACGTAATCAGATGAGAACATATGACATATGGTGTATTTATGGTGTTTTATGTAATTTGCGTTCATACGTGTGTTGGTTAAGGTTTGTGCGCTTTGAACATGGTTTTAAAGAACGTTGACAAGTTATGTGTGTATATAGAAAAGATTAAATGATGCCATAACATAGTTTGTGCATTCCAAATGTATTCTCACAATATTTTCTATATTTTGGCAACTGTTGGGCAGTCTTTCATTAAGTAACTCATCTGAGGAAAACATCATAACAGTTAGTAATAACCAATCCTTTTATTGATATGGTACATATGTAAATGTATAGAATATCATATTAAGACAACATTAGCTTTCAATTGTTATACAACGTAAGGCTTCTCGGCACTGAGCCATTCCCAGAAAAATAGTAACGTGTTATCGAATAACGTATTCGATAATTAGGTTTTATTGAGACAATGTGGCTTCAAGCCATACAAATATTCATTGTTGTTCGGAAGTATTACACTCATACATATTACTGCTCGTTAATTGAGTTTCTTCCTAATAACGTTTGGAAAAGTGTACAAAACAAACGTGACGCTATTGTTGATCACTTTCGCAACATCTTATGGGCATGTTCATTGACGTGTGCACTGTTTAAGCTTGTATGACATTATGCATGGCTTTAACCTGAAATGCCAAAGCATATGAAATTACATAATACTATCTTTGGACAATTATACAATGTACAACAGTAAACAGTGTAGATTTTTATGGGGCTTCAAATAATCCTGTTCCCAGTGAAACATTATGCATAACGGTATGATTTCATCATTTATTCTTTGAACAAAACAACGTTTTCCACAATGCAAGCATAGACAGGGAAGGCAACCAACAAGAACTCATAGCGATTTTTTTAATTTTTTTTGGGGGGGGGGGCGGGCGGGGGGCNATGGTGTAACAAACACATCACTGTGCTAGACGTGTGAATATATGTGTCATAAGCAAACAAGCATGGTCCATTGTGCGTCGTTTTAGTTTAACTCGTAACGTTGATATTTAAAGTTTAATATTAAATATTCAAATTGGAAGTAGTACTTGTGTGTGATCTTAAATGTATGCGTGTGTGGTGAGATTAATTAAGAGAGCAGCGTTTACTCAGTTTATTTATTGTAATTCTCTCCAGTTTATTACGGTAAAAAATAGCAAGCTGTATGTATGTTAAGACATCCAAACTGAAAATCAATATTCTAGGCTTGTTGAGCGCTTTTTATCTTAATTTCCCTTTCTTTATGAAAAGTTAAGTAAAATCATAAAAATATATGCAGTAAGAACAGTTAAGCTTTGCGATATAAAAAAAAGTCACATGTACTGATATGTATAACTATAAGTTTGTTTTTTAAGATATGTGTGGTATTAAATAAATGGTTCTAAGTGTAACAAATTGAGATTGTAATGCTTATTTTTATTCCAAAATAATAAAGAGGTCTACACAGACACAGCTATACATGTAAATGCGACATATAATTCACGGTTATGTATGATTGTTTGTATCATGTTCATTTGCATTAATACTCCGAGACTCCGATCCATGTCTGGATCTCATCTTAATTTGACGTAAACCAAATGCCAACGTCAGAATGACGCTCAATGAGTTAGTTATTTAATAAAATATGAAAATGAAGTACATATTGATTGTGGTGGTTCTCATAAACGTAGACGTACTGAATCGAATGTAATTTTAGTATACGTAGGTAAACTACACTAGGAATATAATATGTATATTAAATGATTTAATGATGTTTGTATCCGACAGGAATTGTTTATTTATGCAATGTGCAAAGCCGTTTTTTCTGAAATGCAAAAGAACATTTACAAAAAAGCTGGATATAAACACAGCCAATACAAAAACCTATAAGTTTGCCCATTATTAAAACAACTGTGTAAACTATATAAAAAACTGTATACATACATATAATATAAGAACATTCAGTAGCATTTACGATCGATCTATATAAACCCATCTAATAAAAGCAATAATTTAGTTAATTTTATTTGGCAGGGAAGTAAACAAATGTGTTTTTAGGTTCATAATTCATAAAAAAGTTCATGAACTGTTGATAAGTTAGGTTCAAGAATAGATAATGAGCTTTATACATAGAGGTATTTTTTAAACATTTATTGGATGATTTCGAAAAAGTTCATGATTACATAGTAACACAATAATAAATAAAAATAACGATTTATTAAACACATCATTGCTCAGTTCATAAATGTTTCATTTATTGTGGTGCATAAATAGTTCATGAACAGTTTATGCATTTTTTATAAGCTATTAAGATCCACTATTGTTGATCTGCTGTTTCAAGTAGTATTAAAATTAGACTCGTATGAACGATGCAGAAATTAAATATTTTTTAACACGAATGATTCATGCAACTGTATTGTTTCGGTTCGTTAAGGATGGATCAGGAGAACATTCTCTATCACAATCAAAAATACATGTTCAAACCAAATTCAATGTTTTACAAATAGATGAAGCAAATTCGTTAAAGATATATGGTTTTACATAATGGATAGCTTCCGGTTTGGCAGGATGTCTGTAGAGATACAGAGGTAACTCGTCTGTCTTACGATCTGATGAGTTTAATTTTTTTACGCAATTTTTTAATCACGAACTTAATGATCTTCTGCAAGTCAAGCATTTCCATTAGGTAATAATTGAATGGCATTGATTTTTGTCAAGATATTCAATTTGGTTTAGAACATTGGGGTCAGATGAAATCACTCGCCAATGAAATATCATCATTCACGTTAAGGACGTAGAACAAGCATGAGTAGAGTTATTGGATTTAACGTTCAGTCATAAATCATGATGATACCATCTTGTGCAAAGAATTGAGATAATCTTGATTATATTCAAGTAATTAATTTCACATCAATTCAAAATATTTAATGAGCTTTAGACTGACAAACGTGTATTGCTAAACTTTTAATATTATTGTAATGTTGAATTGAGTTTGTAAGTTAATAATGAAGTTGGACGAAATTGAGTCTATTGCAACACATTCTGACACGCCTGAATACTAAACCTGTCATTAACCCAATTTGCAGTTACGGGTTGTTTATACTGTGAGGTAGACTGTTTTGTTAAATACAAGTACAAGTTCAATGAATTATAGTTATTTTAAAATTGAGTTTGCTGCTTAATTGTTATAGAATGACTTAATCATAACTTAATCGTTCTCTGAATAAATAAATGTCACTCGAGACGTTATACATAAATGATTAAAGAGGAAGATGTACCATAATCATGGACATAGAGCCTGTCCAGTGAACATATGCACACTACTCCCCCTTCTGTCACTTAACGAACAATATGAAATGGCAGATATATCTCTCATCCAAGCCATGCTTTGTAAGGATAACTCGCCAGAGACATAACTTTAGATGTTCACAGATGGCTCAGAAACAGAAGCTGTCCAAGATACTGGAATTAGCAGCAGCTACATCGCATGCTCAAGTTGTACTACAGAAGTACCTAGTTGCCCTATAATGAAGCACTGTACAAACAACAGGGCAGAACATGACGCTTTCTTGCAGTTAATAACTCTTATCGATGATAAGTGCCATAAATTGACATCTGTACAGATAGGCAGATGACAGCTACCATCTCTTTCTAAGGCAGTGCAACAGCTACGCCAAATATGCCAACTAGTTATGAAAGAGATCGTAGCCCATTGTGGAATCCTCTGAATGCGTATGCAGACACGTTTGCAAAACTAAAAGCCAACAGAGACAAGCGAAATTACTGTATCAGGCATGGAAGAGACTTTGAAAAAGACACAAATGAAGCCAATAACCGTGACGGATGACTATCATATCCTCTGCAGAGCCAAACAAATCAGACGTATGGGGCTGAAAACTTGACATAACTTGCTATATGCACATATGCATTACATTAGTATGCTCTCTGCATCTTATGAATGCCTAGGTGGTACATTAAATCAATAAGCAGAGCATAGCATGTAGAGATGTCAAATGAGTTGCAGTATAGACAGTACACAATTGGAATCCACGATATGTGGAGAATGTACGCAAAACAGCATACATTATCGCTAGAACTGTAGTGACGGTGTAGACGGACGAACAAGAAGACCCTAATATCAGCCGAGCGTTTCAGCAATTCAATATGCGAAGCATATGCAATAAATACTTATAAAGACAATGTCAGGCGAAATAAGTATACAGATTTTGCTTCTTCCATTCTTATCAGTATCATACAAATTAATATAAACAGTGCTATACCAAATCTTCATCCCATGTAAAAACACATTTCTTTAAGGTGTTGTTCATTACACTGATTAAATAAATTAACGACATGTTTCCTTACAAACGCTTGTCCCGGGAAAGCCATCACATTCTAAACCGTTTCAGGCCATCATTCTTTACAATAACAATGATTAACGCTGTCTAGGTAAGACATTGAATTTTCTTCCAGGAGACATACGTGTACGGCGTTAGAACCTATACATTCGCAGTATCTCAGAATTGATTTTGTAAAAAGAAAGTGTATGTTCTCTAGTGACCATAGATGCTATTGCACAGAGTACATATATGTTGATATTACTTTATTTTGCGTTTTATTAACTCCTTTGAGTTATTATGTGTTGTTAAATACTATTGATTGGGTTAATTTGAAAAGGAACAAGACATTTATTGAGACATGTTAGTTAACATAAGCAAATGAGCGCATGTAACATTTAACTATAATAATTTTATTTTCTGAGAAATCGGTCGGACAATGCTACCACCACTGTTAACATTTTGTTTTTAAATAAGAGAGATAACACTACACATATATACATATTATTACACATAAATGGCAGTTTATGCCATTTTACCATTCACTTGACAGAGAGTCTTCCATTAAACAGCATTACAAACAAATAAAAATATATCGGTTTGTCGAACTGTGATACGATTCGAAACAATTGTATTTAACACTGTTTCCTTTTTCATAGGAAAAAATAACAATACTATGATGTTATATAGAACGAAATACAACATTATTTTTAGCGTTATTATGTAAGTATTTATGTATATACGTTTGGGGCTATTTATGCAACGACATAAACAGAAATCCATCATAAAAACGTTAAACAGTTATTGCTTTTTTTATCATTGTATAATGATGTATGCACACACTATTACAACATGATTCTTATTTAAAAGCGTTATCACATGTAAATGTACGTTTTCCATTATAAATATACTGTTAACAATATATGTAATTAATTCTGTAAGTGTGAGATTCGTCTTTGAAACGGTTTAACTCATCAATGTTTTCTAAATCAACAAAATCAAAATCAACTAAATCCATCCTCATTCTCATATCACGTATTGTATAACAGACTCGGTGCTTTTCATCAGATAGTGTTTCTCAGATAAACCGTTTCATCCAACACATCTAGTATTGCAAATCGAAACATTGTAAAGAGCCATTTAAATTCACAATAACAAATTATACGATGCAAATTCGGATCTATAGATTATCCATGTGTAGATATATAACAATCTTTGGTATCGATACCCTTCATATGATATAGTATAGTGTGCAGTACTTATATTAGGATGACCCTTTAAATAGAAAATTATGTAAAAGGTTACGATTTTATATATCTTTGAAGTGAAATGACGGCCGGAAAATAATTGTGTGCGTTTTTTAAAGGTTCCCGTTCGACTTTACTAAATCCATTCGTATTCTCATATCGCGTATTGTATAACAAATTACGTGCTTTTCATCAGATAGTTTTTCTCAGATAATCCTTTGCCAAGTATTCTACAAAGGTAGTAAACCAACACTAAAAAGTGTATTAGGAGAATCTGAACGTTTCAATTCCTGTTCGTCTAAGTTGGTTCTTTTTATAATCATGTTTTTTTTTTGCATTTTCACATTTATTCAAGTATTTTTCATCCATTAAATATTTTTATAACATGACTTACGCTTCAGGAGTGAAATAACGTAATGCTTAATTTTGTTTATTACACGGGTGTTATTTCACTAGACAGTTATATAACTATGCAAATTAGCCGAATCACTTAAAAGATATTCATACGCGCTGTCAAAGACAAGGCATTTACAACCGCAACTTGCTTACCCACAATGCACTCTTTTTTTTTACTGCGGAGTGCAGCTTATAGATACACAACCATATAGGCTTATTCGTCCAGAACTACTTCTCATGCTCAGGTACACACAATGACCGCATTGCTGCTTCGTTATAGATATCGACCTTTCCTCGTTATGGCACGGAGGGGAATACATGTGTGTTTTAAAGCATTTTGTTGGTCATGTTATAAATAGAATCTTGCATTAGTGGTCGTTTTGTATTGAATTTATTGAACTCGTCATCTAAATGAAGATAAAAACTCGGCAAGCCTCGTTTTTATCTTCATTTAGATGACTCGTTTAATAAATTCAATACAAAACGACCACTCATGCAAGATCCTATATATA
>VMBQ01000159.1:910462-982156 GCA_007657795.1 Dreissena rostriformis
ATATATATATATATTATAGTACCTACATTAATTTACACTGAACGTGCAAATACACAGGGAAGATCTTTTCTAGTCCGATGCTTGTATATTGACAGAACATAATTGTATTTCCACTAAGCTTTTAAATAAATATAGTTCTATGGAATGTTTATACAGTTTGAACCTTCATATAACACGATACGTATTTATTTAGTTCAATGAACATTGCGTATACGATATGTACTGTTAAACTCCAACAAACGTTTTCTCTGAGCATTTACCTCTTTACCCAAAATTCATACCCATTAAGTAGCAATTCGATAGCATCAATTTTCAATACTGTTCACGTATCATTGCGATTGTTTGTGAAAAAAACCTTCACATAGATATTCGTAACATGCACAGAACAAAACAGCAGACGTATGAAATACACAATCACATGCACACATAAAGTTGAATTGCCACCATTTGTGTATGTATAAAACGAATATGTTTACATTTATTTTAAACAGTGCAGCTAGTGCACAACCAACGTTACACACATATTCTGGGAACATAAGTGTTGTGTTTTCTTGTAAATCCGTAATTTGTTTGATAATTACAATGCCAATGTGTATACATTATTATGTCATAATTAATACGCCTAAAATTGTATGCGCTGTCAGTCTTGTACATATCGTAAATATATACACACTTGCATTGTATAATTTATAAAGCAGACTGGTTTAAGAACATTTCGACTGTGATCGAATTTAAACAACAACAACCTTAAACCAACACGTGTTGCTATGTGTGTTCTGTGAATACAAAAAATATACAGACTAGTAATACGCACAAATGAGTAGAGAAGAAATAAAAATCATGCCTACAACATATTTTACAAAAAGGAATCGGCCAGAACATTTACACCTTTTCAAATTGATTCAAATAAGTTAAATTAAAAAAAAAAATGAAAACCTATTATGTTGATGTAAAGACAAAAACGAAACTGCTCACATGTAATAAATGTGATGACAATGATTTGTTTATGACTCTCACGAGAAATTTATTGGCGATAAATACAATGCCGTCTCGAAAATAAAGGCAAATACAAGACGCATGAAGAGATAACGCGTCGCGCGAGGGAGCAGACAACACGACCCTTGAGATATGAAGAAGTGCCGCTGTCAATCATCGCGATTGTTCGTTTTGTTCGCGAAAATGATTCATTGAATGAACATGAGCCACACAAGCATTCGTTGACATTTCGAAAATGGAATTTCGTTTTGCTATTTACGGGTTTCCTGCTACTGAGACTGCAAAGACATTTTATCTGTCAGACATTCCTTCTACACGCCGATAATGTGATATAGTATTCACACGTGTTAGCATATATCAGCGTACACATCCATGCAATAGATGTTACCATACATCATAACTGTCGAGATGTGAGAATATATACACAGACTTTCTAAACAATGTGTGAAATGCAAGTAATAGTACGGCATCGATAGGGTTAAACCAAGAATTATTCTTTCAACGGAACGGATTAAAACAACCTGATTCCGATTCAATCGACCCAATAGTCTCTCCGAAAGGGTACATTTTACGACCTTAATTACCTCGATAAACCGTCACTTCCGATAACACACAATTCTATGACAAATAGCTTAGTGAATGACAAATTGCTTCTGTAATCAATGATCGGTAAACTTTTATATCGAGCATCCACTTTAACGCAAACAATATCCCATGGTTTGATGATAGCAACTCTTGTGGAAAAAATTCCTAATTGTACGATTATTTAATTTAAATGCTTACTTTTTATTTTTCGTATACTCTTTCTTTCAGTATAGACTTGAATGCATGCTGAATTGTTTGGAAACATATTGTGCAAAAGCAGTTTTATTACCTCCAATATCGTTTTTGTCAGTTCATCGACTTTAAGAAAGCTTACGACCGCATGTGACATGATGGCCTATGACATGTTATGAGTGGATTCAACATTAACGAGGGCTGGTGCAAGTCATCCACGAACTCTACGGAAACGCCAGCAGCGCAGTACCTGTCAATGGACTGTAGGGTGACTTCTTCACGACATCAGTGGGCGTCCGTCAGGGATGTCTTCTCTCTCAAGTCCTGTTTAACCTTTTCCCTGGGAAGATAATCCATCGATGAAAGACCCATCTCCAACTTGAGATTCGCTGATGACATTAAACTCACGGCTGGCACCAGCAGTGAACTTCAAGATCTCACCAAGATACTCTATGAAGTAGAAGGAGCATTAGGGATGTAGCTCAGCACGGTTAATTTGAAGATTATCGTGGATATTACGACCAACACCAGTGCAGACATTACCATGAATGTCGTGAACCTGGAAGAGGTAAACAGCTTCAAGTACTTGTGATCAACCCTGTCCAAGGATGGTACCAGTACCGCTGAGGTCCAAATAAGAATTACCCTTGCGACCGCAGCGATGACCATACTAAGCAGGTTGTAAACAAGCAGTTCTTCAGCTTCCTTACCAGGTACAGACTCTACAAGTCCCTCGTAGTCTCCATCCTACTGTACGGCTTCGAGACGCTCTACGCGGACACAGAACGCAGGATACAGGAATTTGAGCACAAATACCTCCGTTGACTACTCCACATCTTTTTCAGGGTTCACAAGACTAGCGAGTTCGCCTGGACCATGACGCAACACGTGTTGGCCCACAGGAGCCCATACTGGCGACCGGTGAAGACAAAAGCTTGCTAGTTGTGATATTAAATTATTTATTTAATTCAGCATTATCGTACCGTCAATGTGTGTACCTTTATTCATTAATATATTACTGAGCGTAGTTAAATTGTATCCGTTGGCTTTTCATTAATGAATCAAATGCTTATTCTGCTGATGTATATAAATAAATAAAAAAATGAATCAGAAAATTTAAACACGGAAATATAATTGTGTGCGTCATTATGGCAAAATTGCATTAGAAATTATAAACACATATCCGATACAAAGTGTTAGATTAATTTTGGCAACAGTAAAGCATATTCCCATTTGTTTTACTAAAAAAAATAGACAATTTCCTTAATTCATGAGAACCAGTCGCATCTGAGTCGCGTCAAATACAGGAGATTTTTATTGACAACAGAATTATGTAGAAGCATTCACCTTGCCAAACATACAAACTTATTTTCATTGAACATACCCTGATTTAATTTAACATTTTCTCCAAGATCCGTTCGATTTCCATATCGATCAACACAGTTAATACAATAAACCAACGTCTGGAATAAGATTTAGGTTGGTTTCCTATACGGTATCATATTGAACGTTTCCGTGTTAGAAATAACGATTGATTCTCGGAGCTGCATATTTGTTATCAACGTTATACAATTTATAAACATAATTGAATTGTTGTGTTTGCCATAATACATGATAAAATTTAACATAGTCGACTTCGATGTAATTTGCCAACGTTTTTTTTCTAAATCGTTTGTTAGATTTCCATGACACTTACACAATTTATCTGGACGATGATAAATACATACTGCGTGATTTTGTTTAAAGAAATTTGAAAAAAAAATCGACCAGCCAATTTTATTTGACACATTTGGTCTTCAATACTTCTTCTTCATTCAAATGCATTATAAATTTTGAAATTATAATGACAAACACTTTGACACATATAACATATGCCGAGGAGTCACACATACGCATCACATTGCTACCATCAAGTAAAACCAATACTTTATTTTCAACGTTAACACATATACAGCTATAGTTTCATTAAACATAAAGTGGTGAATTAGGGTATCATGTACTCCACCAATTAATAATGTCTTTAAAAAATGTATACGAACTTAATTAACTGTCAATTACTTTATGCATTGTACCTTTCGTTTGCAATAGATGACAGCTTAAATTTAATTTTTAGACTAATCATGTAAAAACATTAATATCAAAAAGGAGTAGCAAAATGTAATTCATTACATTATGAACTGCAAAAAGTTTCAATTGATGACAAACATAAGTAAAATAAAATGAGCGCTGAGTAACGACATATAAGAGCAATCAGATATGAGTTTGTTGTATAAAATATTTTCAAATCAGCAGATCAGTGTCAGCTGTAAGGTTCTGCTAAACATGTTGCATGTGTATTTAATTAAGACGTATTCGGAAGTAATCGTACGTTTATCCTGTAAAATTCTTATCAACGTCAAATGTCTTAAAATGGGCTGATCACAGGCGACAAATGACAAATCATGTTTTTATAGTGTAGACATGTTTGTTATAAAATGGAGTGTTCTTTTATGTATCAAAAAATATCATTTATTTGGTTTGAAAAACATAATTTACATCTATCATCATTTTGAGTGATAAATGATTTTAATTTCAAACTTGACAATGTCTCCTAAATTTCTGAACACATCGGGCAGTATAGATTTCCCGCTGACGTTCAACAAATTTTACACCTTATGCGTTACATTAATGAATTGAGTTACGGAAATGTTTTTTCTGACAGACGCCTGTCCTGGGAACAACATCACCTTCTACACCAGTAAAGGCGATCATTCTTGAAGATAACAATGATTAACACAGTCTGGGTCAGAAACTAATTGATCTTGCGGGAGACATAAATTCCTGTAATGGGACCTATCACATTACAGCGTCGCGTTTGTGTATACAATTGAACGTAGCGGTTAGAGATAGCTAAATTCTAAACGGTTTACCTATTTTTATTCTTGGCTAGGGTGCTGGGCGGATTATGACATTATGCATTCAAATAGCTGTACTATGATTGGCGAATTACATTGGTTAAAGGTAAACTGTGAGAATATACAGTAGTTTGATGACTATTTTTTTCAACAAGTATACATGTATGTTAGTTGATGTAAATAAATAAAAAAAATAAAATCGATTTAAAAGGTGGTGAATAACACGTTTGATCGTATATATGCGATTCAACAGGCAGAGTATATACAGGCGGCAGAGGGGAGGCACTCACGCCAAAATTGTTCAAACGTCGATTGTTACAACATAACACTATTATAGCTGAAACCAATTACCGTGTTTTAAGTTATATATTTCAACAATAGCACATGTAACTTTAGACAGACGTATCCGACGAATAAGCCTTAATTGGTGTTCACGCACCCGAAAGGATGAATAAAGATTCTTCTTCCCGTTTCCATTCAGTTTCATTAATATCACATCTTATTTCGATCACTGCCCACTAGACGCTTGTTTTCCCAGCTAAATAAATTGAATGGCTGATCGAAATAGGATTTCTTTTGCAATTACTAGAATTAAACTTCAGTTTTGGCAATGTAAAAGTCTAAGTTGATTTTTAAGACGAAGATATATGCATTTGAAAGCAGTTCATTTTGTATGCAGTCACACGTGCTTTTCATACTTTGATTAAACAGTATCGTCGGTAGTAATGACTTTATTATATTACTTTCATGCACAAGGAGTGTACCGACGACTTTAAATTATATTACAATATATAATCATCTTTTATCAAGTATTTGTTTAAAATTACTGGGTAACATAACTTAATGGTCATGGATACGATGCGCCGATAGATGTCCTTTTAAGGACCGTTTTCTCAAGTAGGGCTTAAGCTTTAAAAAAACGTTATTAATATCGTGGTTCCAAAAACAGGTTTGCATCACAACAAATAGCGTTGTAAAAGATCTTAACTGAATCAATGTGGTTTGGTTTCTACTGAGGACATGACAATATAACGAAACACAACTTTCGAAACAAAGACTCAAACAGCTGGGCACTACTTTGCAAATGCTGCTAATTTTTTACACTTAGTTTTTTTTTTAATACTGGACTAATTAATAAACCTTACACAAATTTCAATTAAATATGCAAATGTACAATTTAGATCATTTGTTTTGGTTTAACTAAACATTCTCGGGATGTTCTAATTGAATTATTTAAATGGAATAGTAATGGGAATATTGTTTTTTGTTTGGAAATCAATAATTAATTAATTGGGCGTCAGTTAAAACATGTTGCATACGATATGCTCTGTTTGACATATAACACCATCATAGACAAAATGTATTACTCATGCGTTATCCTTGCGTGTGTTGTCATGTGTTTAAATTGGAATATCAATAACCCAACTATACTATAGTGACAAAAACAAGGAATTGCCATATCAAAACGAATTGGTATCGATCGATGAATGCAAAAGTGATAATATAGTGCTGACAAAAATGCTTCGAATTATGCTGATGTTAATTATGACGGTGATGCGTATGGCTGTGAAGATATGGGGATGATGAATTTGATGATGATTATAATAATGATGATGGTGGTTTTGATTATGATGATGAGATTGAATTATTAAAACAATCAGCAGCCTGTGATATTCACTATCGCTTACAAACAGTATTAACTTTATTTTTTCAATACATGTATCAACATTAATAGATGACATGATGCGTTATTAAGGACCATCGGGAAATCCGTTTATATGGGTTCTTATCTCAATAAAATTAAGATTTTCGGTAATTAAATGGCTTATCGGTTGATAATCAAATTAGGAATGAGCATATTTGCATGTTATGAGCCAATTATTGGGCAATTATCCAAGATATGTTCATCGTTGGTAATAGAATTGTGATTAAAAACAAAATATTTAACAGTTTTACTAGATTTATTTTATGAAAAATCCTACACGTAGGACAAAGATGTTCATACAACGTTACTTTTTTATTTCACTTGTGAATAAACGGTTATAACTAATGATAAAACAGACGATTTAGTATCTAAGACATACAGAATATTCACTTTTTTGAGTTGCACATGTTAAAGCCCCTATACCGCTCAAAATCAACGAATATTACGTAACATGTTTCCTTATAGCAATAGCCAAACTTTCAACGCTAGATTTGATCTATGAACATGGATTTAAAATGATAAAAGATGCTCTTCCAGCAACGATATCTATTCATACGACACACGAACACTTAATTTGCACATGAAAATGTGTTGACTATGATTATTTGGTGTCGTATTAGTATCTTCAAGGATTTATAAATATAGTTTAAAAAACGTGTTTCTATCAATACAGAGCGAATTCTTAAACAATGTGACAGTGTTGCCACTTATCTATATGTCATTTAACTTGTTTTTAAGTAAAGTAAAGGTTTAGGTCAAACAGCTTTTATAAGTCACACATACATTTGAAATACAATTTGCCGGATGATTCGAATACTGCTATTTTGCGCGCTCTTGGTAATATTCTCACAATATAACAACACGTAAGGTTCGTATAATTTACGTCAAAGTACTCTAGTTTCGTTATACTGAATCCTGTATAGCATCTGAAAACATGTATGACGATAACAATTTATATTTATAGTAATGGTCTGAAATGTATTTGACTAATATCGTCTTGCATCTTGATACTAAATAACTTTATATAAACATACACCACTTAAAGTGTCTTTGAACAAATTCTAAGTAATACCAAATATAGTTTTTATTCGAGGGTTATACAAGCGAACGTCTAATGCGATACAAACAAACCGCGTCCGTGTCAGCCGATTAACGAACAACGATTTTAAGCTCGAAATTATTTACATCTCATACTGCTTTATGCTGTTACAATATTGGTGTAATATCGTCATCAATATGTGCTGTAATGAAATTCCGTTGACATCTTACGTCACAATTGTCGTTATATGTGGGGATGTGCTAGTTCATATCAATTATGCATACCAAGGCTATGTAATGGATAGCACGGCTTTTTGTAGGTGGGTTGCACAATTTA
Organism: Dreissena rostriformis; assembly: GCA_007657795.1. Taxonomy (NCBI): domain Eukaryota; kingdom Metazoa; phylum Mollusca; class Bivalvia; order Myida; family Dreissenidae; genus Dreissena; species Dreissena rostriformis. The sequence goes on from VMBQ01000159.1 coordinate 918,210, forward strand.
GTGCGTAAGGACAGACATTTCAATCAAACGGTTACAATATTCCACATATTGAATATAACGTCACAATGGTCATTATATGTGGGAATGTGTTACTTCTCATCAATTATTCACACCAAGGCTATGTTATGGATAGCATTGTGTTTGGAAGGCGGGTCGCACAATTTATTGCGTAAAAACAAACCTTTCAAACAAACGGATATAGTATTGTACATATGGAATATCTTTTAACGCATTGTCCGACGGGCGTAAAATGGTATTGATGCTTGGAAACTATGTTGATTCAGTTATTGTGACGATCTTGTCCACCAACGAGGCGGTAAAAAGCATCTTGTCCACTTTAACGCCGACTTTCATAATTAATGATTGTCATTATATATACAGGTAAACTTAGTCATTTGTGTGTGCCTTATATATTTATGGTCGAAAAATATAATAAAACACCAACGAATATACTTTCAATAACACTGGATCCTATGAGGATACAATAACAATTAGTAATAAGTATATATATGTTACAGAAACTGTTCAAACAGTGTAGAAATAATATGTAATACCCTTGCGCTTTCGACTATATGTATTGTTCAGGGGTGTATACATATGGGTTCATGAGTCAATGAGTCAGTTGTTCGAATGCACAATCGAACCATTGTCTTTTTTAATCCTGCAGCCACAGGAAACTACTTTCCGCTGATTTAAACGTTGTGTTATATACTGGCGTTCAGTATACCAATAAGATTGTATAAATTGCAGTAACCTTGCATCTTAGCAGTTTGAATTTCGTATTTCCATTCAAGTTCCATTGATTGAACATATATTACAGAAGGTTGTTTAGCTGCTACGTCACATCTTAAAAACTTTTTTTTATTTACAAAATATTGATATGTTTTTGAGCTAAAATTATTGACATATTATCAAACTTGCAAATGCCCTGCGTTTGTTACTTGAATGCATTGTTTAATGCCGATGTCAAAAGCATTTCAATACGCTTTAAAACATTTAATAAATCAAATCAATTTCTTCACGTCCAGATTGCCTCTGCTTACAAACAATACAACTCCCACTACAAGCAAAGCATACTTTGAATGACACAAGCATAGTTGTATGAGCATCCGTTTCTCACGCGGAAGAACCGTTTTCAGTCCCCAAATGCACTGGTAATTTTTAAATGGTCTCACACAATTTGCTGAACTGATTACACATTTTGCTTAAACGGCAGAGCTTGACAATTATACAATCAACTTGCGATTGTCTATTATTTTCTCATTAAGTGGTTTAGTCGCATGCAATTTGTATTATAGTTATAGTTTTTATTGAAGCGTATTTGACTGAATTAGATTAGTATCGTAGTCCTTAGTTCCTTAATTGTGACTGCAAACACTTGTTTGGATCCATTTTTATGACTTATCAGCATAAAAAAACAGGTTAAATGCCTCTTGTCATAAGCCCTTCTGTAACAACGAAAGCATGGTGATTTTCTCTTGGATTTTTAAATCTAGACATTTTCATATGAAGGACTCTTTCAGATAACACAGTATCAACTGTTATCGTGTGCGTCTGGATTACTAATATTTCAAAACATATACATACTCGTCAGCAAGTAGAAAACATGAATCTTATCAAGGGTAAACGTTGCCACAGTTTTGAGTCCGAACATAATTGTATTGTATCACACTCAACACCAAACCAATCGTTCATCAACGCATACGAAGCGAATAATTTTAAACAGACACATTAGGGTGATACCTTGTGTATTTCTCACACAATGCTCTGAGCAACAAAAACCAACAGAGACTATACGTTTAAACAGTATCTTTATGTATGCCCGATATTCAGATGCAGTTTATGTTTTCTGCCAAGATAGCACTCCCGAGTGACTTTATTAATGCAATGATGTCAGAAATTCTCAAATACATTACCACAAGCGTTATCTGTATTGCTATTCGGAATGTTGAAATAAAAGAAATAAATGCATTTATGTAAACATGGATGATTTAATGAGAGTATCTGATAAGAATTAACGATTGCACATTTTTGCATTTGTGAATACTAGAGCTGAAATGCATACTGGTAATTAATTACCCCCTTTGAATTTGAATATAGCATCTATATTAGTTCTGCACAGCCATTGATGACCAATGATGGAACCGAATGTTCATATTGACTGAAATTTTTAAAAGAAATACACTGTAGTTGTGTTATTCTTTTAACATGTAGTTGTCATTTGATGTGTTCTGACCGAGTTATGAAAATCTGCAATATTACAATTTGATGTGAATCATTGGATGTATAAAACATATGTTCGATTACGTTACATATCGTATTATTGTATTGATTATTTACAAATACAGTGTAATAACTATGACGATGCCGAAATAGTAAACAAACATTCGGGGGTTCCCAAAGCATTAACAGTGGCAAACATATTTTACATGACAAAAACTGTATTAGTTGATTTACAAGCATAATTATGTTGTGTTACCAGTAACAACATGATGACAATGGAATCGTACGTTTAAAAACAGCAAAAAAAGTACGCAGTACACGACTATATGAATTTGACTTTCTGGCAGATGCGTGGGCATCTAGGTCAATGTGTCGTGCTAGGTCGGCATATCGTTCCTTTCAGTGGTGGTCTGCCAAATAAATACATAAAATAAATAACATTTTTAAATCATGTATTACTTAGAACAAAAGGTTAGTTTCAACATTGTCAGTACTAACCGTGAGGTTTAAATATATAAATGCATCATCAGTACTTGAAAAAATAGATTGATATATTGAAGTTCTTTTGGATTAATATTGTTTTTATGTTTTGTTTTTAAATATGGATGTTCTAAATTAATTATGTCATAAATATATCTACTTGTATCGGTTTAAGTTTTTAGCTGAATTTAATTGCTTTTGTGTAGACAGGATAAACATAAAATCTACTTGATAGCATTACAAAAATAAATCGGTTATAAGTGGTTCAAAGTTACTACCCATAGGAATGCCTATAATTTGTTTGAAAATCGTATCTTTGAATGCAAGAACATAATTGTCTGAAAGTAAATGAAGAGCTGACCATAACTCCCACCACGTCAAGATCGTATGCCTTTTCATAATGTCATAAGTAAAGAATGCAGCTGTGTTAATTATGGCTACATAATAACATTTGTCTCGTGGAAATGTTTTTTTTATAACCTTTATAATTACATTGTGATGGGGCGCGGTGTAATGTTGCGCAGTGACAAGTAATTAATTGCGATGCCCTATGATTATGATTTACAACTTTCAAAATAACTTTTTGATTATGTGTTTGCCTAAAGAATATAGTACGGCAGTGAGATAAATGGCGATTCGTTAAGTAGTAAACGAAACAGAATACTCAATAAAATAACTTACAATGAGTTTTATTGAGTTTGGCAATCCAGTACAAAATTGTATTACCGAATTATTACTATTTAATTGTACGCTCAATATACTACATTCCGTAAAGTGTTCAGATATACTTTCATTTAAAATCGTCATTAAACTCAGTGTAAGATAAATAATTTACTATTGCTTGAAAATAAAATAAACGTCACACACGGATAATGTTAATATATAATTTATATGCATAAACTATTACACAGTTATATTGCAACTCATGTCTCTCATGCAACGTCTCAGGTTTATTACTTTGTAGCTCAATTTGTATTAATAAATAAACATAGAAAATAATTCAAAAATATGAACACACAATTTAAAAACATGATGTTAAGTGATTCATGACACTCGGTAGATATACACTAGATTGATATAGTGTTAATTAGAAATTCTGCAATTGTGTATGCTTCCTTGCTGTAACGAATGCACTGATAAACGTATATACTGTTCACTTTAAAAAAGGAACATGGAAAAGCGAAAACAATGTTAATAAGCATATTGATTGATGGAACAGCCATTTATGGAATCAACGCTGCACCAACGGTTTAGCGATTGATGTGTATGAGTGATTCTATTATTAAAAGAAATAAAAAAACACACTTCTTTAATTAAGTCCTGTTGCGCCACACATTGGTATCAAGCATTCATTGTTCAACTCCAAAGTACGTTATCTTTGGAAATCGCTTTGCTTTCAATCAGACGTTGGTATTGAGCGCCGTGCATTTTGTTATATGTTTGGTGTTAGTGATCATAATGTTAAAGTGGTGCATAGTCCGTTTCATCATCTTCCTTTTTGAGCTTACCATACTCTTCCTTTCCATAATGATTATCAGCCGCAGAACATCACCTTCATCCTAACAACTTACAGTGAATTTGATGAATGATATAATAATGATGATGGTGGTTTTTATTATGATGATGAGGTTGAATGATGAAACAAGTAAATTTTATCAGCAGCCTGTGATAGCCATTTTATTCATTAGAAAATAACGGATCCGTCTACCATCGTTTAAAAACATTATAAACTTTATTTCTTTAATACATTTATCAAAAGTAATAGATGGAAAGATGCGTTATTCGGGACCGCTGGAAATTAGTTTATAAGGTTTCTTATCTCAGTGAAATTAGGAATGATCACATGTTCATGTTATTGGCCAATTATTCGGCAGTTATCCAAGACCCGTTAATCGTTGGTAAAAAGAAGACCTGTTTATCGATGGTAACAGAATTGTAATTTATAAAAATCTAACATGTCTACTTAACTATTTTATATATGTCATTTAATGTCCTACAAGAAAGCAACGGATGTTCATTTAACATTACTATTTTATTTGAATTGTAAATTTACGGTTATTTACTGATGATATAACAAGATGTAGGACCTACAAATTACAGCAATTCATTGTGGTGCACACGGTAAAGAAAGGATATCGATTTCACTAACATATATGACACAGGAAGCATTTGATTGTAACATTTGGTTTAGAATAAACTGAGTGCATATGCTCCTTTCGGTAAAAGACTACTACGTGTTATTGGAATCATTGAAGGTGATTTGATTTTTAGTAATGAGTCTTTCAGTTAGTACACTAACAAACATTGCCTTAAATTGACTGAACATGGTAAGGTAAGTTATATTGCTGGTCTGTAAATATATGTTATTGTCTCAAATGATATTGATATTCTTACTGTAAATGTTCTTTCTTTCTGACCAAATAGTATAATGATATTAAACTGCAAGGGAGTGACAAAGACGATATGGTGTCATGTTAGTAAGTATCTTTAAGGATGTATAAACATAGTTTTTAAAAACGTGTTCTTTAAATACAATGCGTATGCTAAACAATATGATTTCATTGTCACTTACTATTATATGTTATTAAACTCGTTTTGTAAGTATAAGTTAAGTTTTAAGACATATATCTTTTATTGATCACATATATATCCAAATACAAAAAACCTGATTATTCGAATACTGCTTTCTTGCGCGGTCTCAGTAATATTCTCACAATATAACAAAACGTGAGGTTCGTATAATCTGTGTCAACGTACTATTGTTTCGTTTACCTGAAACCTGTATTACATCTGAAAACATAATTTGTATTATTATATGACGATAACAATTGATATTTATACTAATGGTCTCCAATTAATTTGAACAAATATATTGAACCTTGTCATAAATAAGTTTACACAAACAATATACAACTTAAAGTGTCTTTGTACATTCTTAATAAGGTCAATTCCACAAATAGTTTGTTGTTTGAGGGTTAAACAAGCGATTTCCTAATGCGATACCAAAAATCTGCGTCCGTGTCAGCGGATTAACGAGCAACGATATTAGGTTCGAAATTATTTTCATCTCGTATTGCTTTATGGTGTTAACATATTGGTGTCTAATCGTCATCAATATGTGCTGTTATGGAATTAAGTGGACATCTTACGTCACAATTGTCGTAATATGTGGGAATGTGTTACTTCTTATGAATAATTCACACCAAGGCTATGCAATTGGAAGCACGGCTTTTTGTAGGTGGGTCGCACAATTTATTGCGTAAGGACAGACATTTCTATCAAACGGTTACAATACACCACAAACTGAAAATTACGTCACAAATGTCATAATATATGGTAATATGTAACTTCTCATCAATTATTCGCACCAAGACTATGTAATTGATAGCACTATTTTTTGTAGGTGGATCGCACAATTTATTGCGTAAGAAAAGACATTTCAATCAAACGGTTGCAGTATTTCACATGTTGAATATTACGTCACAATTGTCGTAATATGTAGGAATGTATTACTTCTCATCAATTATTCACACCAAGGCTATGCAATGAATAGCACAGTTTTTGGTAGGTGGGTCGCGAAATTTATCTCGTAAAAACAAACATTTTAATCAAACGGTTACGTTATTGCACATATGGAATATCTATTTTACGTCTTGTCCGACGAACGAAAAAGTTATTGATGCATGGGAAGTGTGTTGATTAAGTAATTGTGAGATCTTGTCCACCAACGAGGAGGTAATAATCATCCTGCTCACTATAACGTGTTTCATCATTATTACTGAATGTCATTATTTATACAGGTTAACTATCATTTGTGTTCATTGAATCGTATTAAATTTTAACTTAAGTACATTATTACTGTATTCCTTAGTTGTGATTTCAAGCACGTGTTTGGACCCATTGTTATGACTGTACAGCTTCAATAATATGCTCAAAGCCTATAAATTAAGTGTCAAACTGTAATAACACTTGTCTGATACCTATCACACGCGTCAACTTGCCTTCATGACAGCTTCCGCAACCGAATGGTGGTAAACGCGGTTCAAGAAGAATTCATTTACTTTCACAACAAGCTTGCCCTTATTAAAATGTATTTAAAAAAAATCATGCAACTTGTCTCATATGAAAGCATTTCATATTGTTATAGTATGTCTCAGAAAGACAATCGTTTGATGAAGGCTGGGATTTGGTTTGGCAACAACATGGATATTTTAAAAATGGCACTTGCAAGTTATTCTGTCACAACAAAAGCTTTGCAATTTTCTATAAGATTGATCAAATCTAGACCTGTTTATCTCAAAGGACCCTTTCAGATGACACAATACCAATTGTTCTCGTGTTCGTCTGGATTACTGATATTTAACATAACATAGGCATACATTCAAGTCAGCAGGAAGAACACATTACTCTTATCATGGATTTACATTGCCTCTGTTTTGAATCTGGACATAATTTGAATGTATCACACTCAACACCAAAGCCATTGTACATCAACGCATTCGAAGGGTTTAATTTAAAACAGAATCATGAGGGTGCTAACTTGTGTATTTTTCACACAATGCTCTGAGCAAAAAACAACAACAGAGAATAGGTTTATAAAATATCTATATGTATGACCGATATTCAAATACAGAACCTGTTTTCTGCCAAGATAGCACACCGACTGCCTTTATTATTGCAATATTATCAGAAATTGTCAAATTCATTGCCTCGAGCATTATCTTCATTACGTCACGGAATGTTGAAAGAACAGAAATAAATGTATTGATTTAAATTTGGTTGATTTAATTGTTAGTACCTTAGCACAATTAACGATCGTAAATTAATTGCATTATGTGAAAACTAGAGATATTGTGCATACTGCTTATGTATAAAACTTTTGAATTTCAATTTCAATTTTCATAGATCTTTTATTTCCATAGAGGCGCCATCAGTGGAACCGAATGTCCTTATTGACTGATATTTTGATAAGGAATAAACTGCGGTTATGTTATTCTTAAAACATAAAATTGTCATATGAAGTGTTCTGACTGAGTAATGAAAATCAGCACGATAAAAATTGGATGGGAATCATGGGACATGTAAAAAATATTTTCGATAACGTGACATATTGTATTATTGTATTGATAAATTACTACTAAAGTGTATTTACCATGTAGCTGCCGAAATATCAAACAAACATTCGGGAGTCCCCAGAGCATAAACACTTGCAAACGTATTTAACAAACAAAAAAATGTACAATTTGATTTACAATCATATGTTGTTTTACCGATAATAACATCATGACAAGGAAATCCTACCTTAAAAATCAAAAAAATAGGACGTACGCAGTACAATATTTCACGAACTTGACTATCTGGCAGTTGAATGTTAGTTATTCATGTTATGTCGGCATCCCTTTCCTATCAGGGGTGGTTGGCCGACATATAGTAATGAACGCGACAATGCTGTATTGAGAACCTGGTATGTAAAAACATTTACAGCGAAGGTAGAGAACGTGGCATATTGATTTACCTTGCATTCTTAAGACTATAGCTTTGACATGTAAATGTGTTATGTCTATTTCATAATTAAGCTGTACAATAAATAAGTATGTTTTAACCCATACAATTTATAATTGGTATTCGTTTAGGGCCCAATGGCAATTAAATAATTAATAAATTGTACTTTAATATTCTATTTTTAAATTTGGCATGTCATGTGAGCCAGCCTTCAACTTATAGTTAATAACATGAGTAACTTAATTGCGAGCGACTTTCTTTCTTTAAACAACATGAAGTATACATACGTCAAATTGAATTCCAAATAGCACAAACGTTGATGACAAGAACAAACAACAAGCACCTAACTTAAGCGAACCATTGTGAAAATTGGTACCGGAAGCTTTACACTCAATCTGTCAGAATAAAATATACTCATATACTCAACATAAATATTCGTATGCATACGATAATAAACCTCATTTATATTCTGATAAATACAATATCCAAATATTCTGTTGCAACATCAACTGATGGTAGTGTATGCTTCATACATGTAGCACTGTTTCTATATTTTGCTTTATATGAACACTGAGGTTTACAGAAGCAGTCGTACTACCGATCAGCATGGCTCTTCGTGCATACATATACGTTGACATCCGAGGGCACGCATTACAATTGTCGAAACTGATTCATAAACAACGTTTACCAATTAGTGGTTGAAGAAATATAATATCGCGACATTTTCAATATATCATTTACACGTCGGGCGTATTGTTAAACAGCGTGGGTGTTTGTAATTTATTTATGGATTGAATAACGAGTCTACATGGCTTTACAGAAAAGAAGTCATGAAGTCACTACACAAAACGCAGGAGTCATCATACTGAGTATAAATCATATTTGTATAATATGTCATGATCTCCAACAGAAAGGTTCAAAGCGCTTAAAACGATGTTCTCATGCGATACGCATTTATTGGAATGCCAAAAAGATACATATGTTACCAATTATAATTAAACCATTGTTAATAAGTCCCATGTGAGATTTATTTTGCAATTAAATCACACCAATAATGCTTTATGGTGAGTTTAGATATTTTACACACACAAAAAACAATGCAGATAGAAAGTATACATAAAACGATTGTCTTTAATCTGTTTATGTCATGGTCAAACACAAAATTAATGTGTGCATTGTGTTTAATCAAGATCACTATAGAATCAACGTTATGCATTAAACGATACCTGGGTAAAATTCTACAGATGGTACCAATCATATATACTGTTGAAGTGGTTTATGCGCATATGTTCAAACTGATATTATACATGCATGGTCAGATAGGATGACATCTATATCACGATATCGATGATGTAATCATGTGTGAATTTGTGAAGAGAATGAATAAATCTTTTACTAATTATGTTCGGCCTAGTTAAGGAAATTTCAATAGTGTAGTGCGTATTAAAATATAAGCATACTCAGTGAACACAATCATAACATAATTTATCAAATATTTGTAGATAGATGATATCAAGAGAAACCATCTGAATTTATACTTGTAAACCTCATCAAAACGTTTGTATCTTTATCAATATTGATAATTAAAGAACATGTTTTAAACATAATAGTTAATATACTAATGAGGTACACGCGTACAATATAAATACATGTCTCCACTCTATTGTTATATCACATATTGTACAAACAATTCTAAGCATTTTTGTCTCATTTTTCTTAACCATGACTATAGACCGATAGTTTAAAAACCTAACTAAATTATAGACATAACTTAAAGAATACTAAAGAAATAATATTCGAGACTATGCGATCAAATTCACAAATATTTTGTTATTGTACTAGTTAAATTATGGGTAAAACTGAAACAAGTGGACGCGGTATTATCATCGTTTATGCGAGTTTTGTCGGGTATCATTATCATATTTTCGCGTTATCGCCATAATACTGTCTTGTTATCATCCACGTAATACTGCCCTTCGGGTCCCATGCACATATAATTTATTCCGCACCATGGAGGTGTTTTTACTCAGCCTTAATTACCAGGTCAACCTATAGTGTATTGTACTAAATCTGAAATGTATGAAAACATTATTGAACGAACGTTGAAATCTTTACTTGAGAAAATGCATTTCATAATGTGCACACGCGAACGTTTTAAAGCGCACACTGATCATTATATCGTGAACACGTGAGTGGCGCAAAGAGCGATCGGGTGCGAATTTACGTGCAACCTTGATATATTGACTTGTAAACTTGAGCGTTTTCAATTGCTTGCTTGAGTTTAGGGTTTATCTTAAAGTGTTTGAACACCTTTGCATCGGAGCGTGTGAACATTATCACTCTAGCATGTTAAAGTACGCACTTGTGAATCTACCGGTGTGGATTGGAGCATATGTACACGCGCACTTTAGCTGCTTTCCGTGTATACTTATGCATCATAACTTACGCATTTTAGCGCTACACGTTCAGTGACCTGCCTTCACATTAACACGTACACATAACTACATGCGGACGAGCAAGGTGGATATATTCACATCTAAATTTAGCAGCTGAAATAAGTCCAGCATGCACTAGTTCGCATTTATATGACAGTTTAAACGTTCCCACTTCAACGTTTTTAAGTTCGTAATTAAGTTTATTTGTTTGCTCGCCCGCTCGTGTTTAATTTGCGGACATAAGCATTTGAGCGCCTTTACGTGCAAACATGAGTGTAGTTACATGCGCAGATCTGCATCTTTTATTACACAAACATTTTTTGTTGTATTATGTGAACATTGGGAGACTTCAGTTTTATGACGTCGTACGTTTAGAATTCGTGTGACCAATGAGCAAACAAAACACAAATTACGGGTTTCCACGTATATCTCCTTAATATTTTGGGCTTTTAAACATTATTTTCTTTACATTGCGTGTGACTAATGGTTTTGTTTTACGCTTTAAAAAGGATATACAACTGCTGAAATTGTGCAAGTACTTATGTATATATCTCCCTTTTTTAAATTTAATTAAGCGAATACGAGCGATTATACCATACAATATAAAAAACTCGAAAATACTAACCAAACTAAGTTTAGGATGACAAAAACAGTATGGCCGGTGAGGTAACATGAAACACACCATTGATTCAAGCCTTGTGGTATTTCGTTTAAGACATAAACGATACAACAGCGACAGCGATTCAAGCAGAATGTTGCTTATATGTATACAACTGTATGAGAACAATGATTAATTCTATCAAAAAAATCAATCTGAATCTGGTTTTAACAACGGTCTCCCTTGATTAATTAACTCTTTTACGAAAAAAATATGATCCATGTTATTTTGCTTAGAGTAAAAATATCTCAAACACATGACGATTACAAGACAGCGCGTTGAAAAACGCGACGAAACGACAGCACAATGGTGATATATTATGTTGCAATTTGATGATTATATTGCCGTAGTATAGCGCCGTTGTCGACCTTATATCGCATTAAAAGTATCGTAAAGTCTTGTTATCGTTGTCATGACGTGTTGTTGCGTTATCTTTATCGTATTGTCGTATTGTCGAGAATTAACTTTAAAATTAATCAATTAAACAACGATGGCTCTATGTCGAATCCGTAAATGTACACTTTTGAACCTCTCCCTCCGTTCGAACCTTTCGAAAAAGAGTGGACGACATACTGCAGCGTCACATGCAACATGAAGCCAATGCATACTATGAGTGCAAACGTCCAAAAACAACACTTTTGCTTCAAAACCGTAGCTGAGTATTTTGAAAACCGTTAGTTATATCTCTAAAGTGTCCTGTTTTTTACTATTATCAGACCAACGTACATAGATATGCTTGTGTTTCACTGTTTCGAGATATTTACACCAATATGAAGACTTCTTTCTATTCGCCGCGTATTAAGAACACTAGCTGCCCTACATTATTTTAGCTGCTATGACAATAAGTAAGGTGTCGTGAAATACATTATACAAGCAAACAGTATGATACAACGCACAGTCCAAAACTTCACACACATTTGCGTCAGTCTGTATTTGTTTGTTAAACTAAACAGACACAGTCTTCGGTTTACACGAGCCAAACGTCACAAAAAACCCACGCATAATGTTCCTTCGCGAAACAGTTCCCTAAGGATGAATATCGTGTTCCTTCGTAGATAAATGTATACGGTATAGTCACGAGTATGGCGTATTTCTTATTTATCAATAAAGGGGCATTCGTTGTCAATAGTGTTTTATTTAATTTGTTCTCAGGAAAAAAAAACACTGGTAACTGGTTAAAACTAGTATGGGCATGAGCTTGTAACATGCAAACACAGAACAGCAACCTGTTTTTTTTATTATTAATTTTACCAAAGTTTGAAACCGTTTTTCCTGTTGTGCAATTCACAGCGTCCAAATGTATTGAAGTATTCAAATGATAGGTGCTATTGCCTTTACTAGTTAACGCCAATTCAATTATCATAAATACCTTTTCAAAATTGTTTAATAAAAAACGTATCCCATCTTATCATATATCCTAGCGCTGATCGCACGCTTTGGAATTAATTTTACTTTATACTTATACTCATGGCATGCAGATATTGCGAATAAACTCATGATTTATTTTAATTTATAATTGTTCCAGATTAAGTTTATAAAGAAATGGTGATTTAAACGGTTGTAGTTCATGTCGCGTATTTCATTATTAAAATCCATGATTAACATCAAATACTTATTCTTATGATTTAGATAATAACGCTTAAAACGACTAATACAATAAATGGTTCGATCAATTCAATGTTCTAATCTGTCAGGTGACAATTGGTCCTAAAGCTTTTTACTTTCTATTGTTTGTTTGAAGATTTTTTTAAATAATATTTAATCGAGATTTGGTTCATTGACATTCAGCTTTTAATCGTTAATTCCGAAAACACAGACCTGATTAGACAAACGTTAGACACAATTTGAATGCTGTTTTCGTTGTCAGTATCGTTGCGCCTTAATTTGTGAAATCCACCAAGCTTTTGATTTCCGGAATGATTATAATGTTAAACAAGTGATCATAAATGTAAATAAGAAAATGGAAAACATATTTCATGCGGCAAACTTATTACATACACAATATAACTTGACTCTTTTATACATGACGTTATTTTTGACACATGGGTGTAAGCGTTAGGAGTATTCTAATTTAATAGTTATGAAATAAATTTATAATCAATGAATTTCAGTAGCAACACGATTATTTTGTTAAGGTGGGTATGTTGTATAAACACTTTTTGACTAATTTAATACAAATTAATTATTGGCATGAATTTCTAAGGTAACACATACAACTGTCTGGTAAATACCAGATTTCTTTTGCAAAAATAGTTTTCAATACTGTAGTGCAATATAAATCGTATCTAATTTATCTAAATGACATGTTGTTTAAAGGTAAAACGAAAATTACAAACTCAAATTAATGTATCAGCGTCCGTGTCATAGCAATCAGAAACATTTATTCGTTTATACCTAATGATGAAATATGACATTTCTGTAGTGAAATAACAGAAGTGAAAATAGAACAATTGTTCTTTTCACAGGTGAAAAAAAAAACGTTTTTTTCTATTTTTAGATTATCATATCAAGATGTACTTCCCTTGTTTATATCCTTGTTGAAATTTTTCCTATGATCAAGAGTGAAATAAAATCGATATTCCACCGAATCCCCAAAACATCTGTTAATTTTATGCTTTTTTTTACCGTTTATTCACATTGTAAAAGCGTTTAACTGAAGACTTTCCCTGGAATAATGACGTCATTTTGATAACAAAATGACGTCATTTGTCAACAAAATGACGTCATTTCAATGTATTGAGGCACACCACGGGAGAGAGGGTCACTTTTCATCCAAAGGTAAATTATTATTAATTATTTTCTTGAAAAAGGGGCATAAAAGAAACAGAAAATGTGTTCATGTCAGTGTAAGATCGTTTGTTCTTTAACGAGTGATCAAAGAAAAATAAATTTTCACTCGTGGCTGCGCCACTCGTGAAAATATATTTTCTATGATCACTCGTGAAATAACAAACGATCTTACACTGACATGCACAGATATCCTCTATATATTCGTTTTAGAATTTTAAGCTGCTTCTATACAAATAGCAACGTTTAATTAAGACATAAAATTATAAATGTTTATATTAAATTAATCGTCAGTTTGTTTTGCTCGTGAAATACACGTAAGTTGTAGCATTTCAAAGTTATGTGTAATGCCCGGCTTTCTTTAACAGGGAACATGTGATTGAAATGCCTGACCGTTATGGAATGCAATGTTTCTGACCAGACAAAAAATACCAACGTAATTATGTAAACAACCCCCCCCCCCAAACAAATATATATAAATATATTAAGATAAAAGTCAAATAACTGTAGACATAATTAACAAAGACGAGTATATTCAGCCCCGACCGTTGGTTTAACCACATGTTTTCACACAAGATTCCAATTATATCGATGGTAATAGACCAGCGAGCGCGATGTTTACTCTTAAACTGTAAACATATAATCGGTAAAACAATTCGCTGCCGCTTGACCAGAATGTACTGAATTAGTTAAACTACTTTGAGAACAATGCAATCTGATCTGTGTTTGTGAATTACAAGGCATACATTTCTAATAAAAATAATACTAGATTAAACCATTAAAACCAGTACGTTTTATTCCGGTGTAAAGGTAAGTTTAAAATCAAACCTCGCCATGTAAACCTTTCTTTACTCGTGGGATAAATTTAAGTACACAATCACACTAACATAGTATTCTCTATATACATATAATTCAAATAATAAGGGGATGTAAGGTGATTAATTAAAAAACCTATTACTACCAATTTCGTTGTTTAATTTCACTAATGCTGACTACGAATTTATTCTTCCACATGGGATACATAAAACAGTTACTTTAAATCCACTTCATTAAATAAGTAGCACGATTAACAAATCAAAGATAAAAGCTTGCTGTGATTGCCAAACGAGTTTTTTTTATAATATATGACCTAATATGAGAGAATGGAAATGTAATCTATTTAAGTTATGAATAATATCAAACGAAAACAGCAATATACATAAAGTTATGTTGTGTTAGTTTTTGTTTAATGTTTTGACATCATAATTTACGGCGTTAAATTCAACTTTCAAATCTAAACTTGACATGCTGCACAAAGATATAGTATTATTCAGTATATTACATGTTCGGGCACTTTTATTTTTCTAACGAAGTGATATGTAAAACTGACGTTTGATTTGAGCCATAAAGCTATGAGGTTTATATGTGTATTTGTGTACTTGAGGAATGTGTAGTGTGATTTATTTGTTGATTATGTGTAATGTTTGACGACTCGATCTAAATTTAGGATCTAACCCAACCCTTTCATTGTATCTTTCAATCGATGAGCTTATTTTACATTAGATAATGCAAGCCTTATAAGCCTTTTGGAAAGATCGTCATGGCGCATTTCGAGGGCATTGCATACTTTTGTACTACTGCTCGATGTTCTTGGGGATGCTCTTATATTTACAATCAACTGTTTAACGCAAATTCGCATTTACATCGCACATATAAATCATCAGTTTGTTTTGCCATGTAATGTATGTCAAGATAACCAGGTCGGGCCAAACGTACGATTTACTCAGCAAAATGACACAGTTATATCATTCATTTTAGTGAGTGTTAATGAATTTAAAATAATGCTTAGAGTGTGTAGTATTTGGCACGCTCATTAATTTTGAAACGATGCATACAGAGAATAACAGGTATTGGAGATAATACATTTTCTTTACAAGATCGCGTCGCCGTACAAATTAATCCCGGCCTTAAACGGTAGCCGCGTTTAACTGATAAATGAATCAGCTAATTCCTTTTATTACAAAATATTATTTGTATAAAGGCAAAGTTCTAGAACTGTACAAACAACACGCACGGAAAAAAGTGATCGTTCTTTTTCCATTGATATTATATATTATTGAAAACACCATTAGCGAACGGATATGATTGTTGCCAAACTTTTTTATGTTTGCCACAAAAAACCAAAAACACTCAACTAAATTGATTTTTATTAGCGTCTTATAAGATATTGATGAATGTTTAAAGGGAGCGGAAACCACGGGTTCATGTTTCAACATATACATGTGAAATGTCTTTTAACGTGTTTACGTGTGCTACTTAATTAAGATGTTTTTAGCCAACAATTTGGTAAATTGTAGATAGTGAATAAAACGTTTATGATAAACATATCATAGTCAGTTGTGAGGTAAAATTAATATTTCAATAAGAGTTGTGATGCCACGCAAAGCCGTAGAATTGCTGCTTTGAGGCTTAGTTAGTATTGGTTAGTATTAGTCTTCGGGCAGCAAACGTTCACAAACCTCACATATACAATGATGACACCCACATATACATATTTTTAATATAAGAGTGTTGTTGAAAATACGGAATATTGGCAATATACTTTACTCCTATATTATATAACTAGGAAGCATGCTAATTGTTAATGATTTAACATGTACATATATCTGAATGTAAGTGTCAGTAAGTGAATACTTCTTCTGCATAATAAACGGCAAACCAACTAATCCAACAAGAATATTTGACGAATGTATGGTCATGTGCATAAATAATAACGGTGGCTAGTGCTTTTTGTGTCACGTTTCTTTCTCACAGTACATTAAATAAACGTAATCATCAGTCGATGAAACATAAATAGGTTGATGCTACCCAATTGTACTGCAGCAAGTAGCAATTACTATATAGTGTACTTTCGATCAGTATTAATTTAGAGCCCTACAACAAATGGTGGGTCAACGTTGCAATATGAACCAGAACGACACACAGTTATTGAGATTTTCCGAAAGACTTGATATCAAAGCTGACGGGTATAAAATTTAGTCGAAGAATTATTGAATACCATATCAAAACAAAAATACATACACATAACAGTATTATTAGAATGTGCAATTGTAGCACACTTGACTATATTTTTTTTTACAACAAACGCAATCTAAGAGCTAATAAGTGTGGCTCTAGTTGTCGAATTAGCACGTTCGTCAAGTTGTAGACAAACTTCATTTCTATAATCTAATTGCTTTTAGTGTATAAGATAAAGTTATAGGACCGACATTTTGGCTGTATGCCTCATTTAGTACATACAAAACAAAAATTGTCAAAGGGTTTTAATGTATTAATCATGTCAATCTTAATGCATCATCTATAATTCAGTTCATATTTTAATGCATTTAATTATAACTTGATACAGTTACTCTCTTATTAAATATTTCGGCCAAAGGCCTTCTTCAGTAAACGATTACACAGAACATTTCACATAGCGTTTCCTTTTGTTCACAATACCAGAAGTAAACGCACCCGACGTGAACGTGACGTTACTCGCCAAAATGTTGAAGTCACTGCATTATACGCATAATATGCGGTTTATATATTGTTTTTACTTCCGGTATTGTCAACAAAAGGAAACGCCATGTGAAATTGTTTACTGAAGAAGGCCTTTGGCCGAAGTATTTAATAAAAGAGTAACTGTATCAAGTTTTAATAATTTCTTCCCCATGGAGATCTAATATATAGAGTATTTCTTTATAGTTTTCTTATGGTGAGTATCACTGTAATCATTGTAATTGGCGTTTGATGACAATAAAAAAAATAAAAATGAATCGTTAGAATTACAGTTGATGAAATGTCAGTTGATGAAATATTGTGATTTATTTCATCAATATCGTATAACATATAAAATATAGTATATTAAAAGCATGAGTGAAAAAACTGATTAGTATAAATCTACTAAATATTAATCTTTGTTAAAAACACGCAATATAAGGCTGAGAAATAAGATTTAATGTTAATGAACACGTTCGCATGTGCACTTTATGCTATTCATCAATGTGAGTTATCTTATAAATATATAGTGTTAAGTAAATATTCAGCCGGCACACCGCAATATTCGTATATGAGGCTGAGAAATAAGATTGAATGTTAATGAACACGTTCGCATGTGCACTTTATTCAACCAATTAATGTGAGTAATCTTATAAATATATAGTGTTTAGTGAATATTCAGCCGGCACACCTCAATATTCGTAATATTGTTTAAGACGTTGCATGGGCAAAAACGTACTGTAAATGTATACAACTATTCTTTATAGCAACGACATGTTTATATACTGATATAGTATAGACCTTTCAATGCAATCGTACATACATATGTTTGTTAAAGTATCTTTTAATTCAAAAACTCTTTAGAGCAAAACCTAAAGAAAGAATAGTCAATATATATTACATGTTGAAAACGTTGAATGTTGGACAATTTACAGCAAAAGTATCATATTATTATTTATAGCGATGCCATGTCTATATAATGATCGTAACACCTTATTCTAGACAACCAATTACGTACAATAGACAGTCTTAAAATAAAAGATGCATAATCATATCAAATACATAAACTAATTGAAACTATTTTAAGTGTTGTATTTTAACGCCACGTTCAGACTGTCTATCCGAACCGAAAAAATATACGCTATATCTTTGCTTTACGGCTGATATGAACACATTATCATTTCCAACATCTTCGAAAAGCCAAGCATCATTAAATCCCAAGTTACTAAGTATCTAAAAAATGTGCACTATTATTTCCTTTTGTGGATACTCAATACTATCATTTAACATAGTCAAGTAAAGTGTTAGCTGAATTTATTATCTGGTGTTCTTAAAAGTTGTATCCAAAATTAAATAATGTTAATATATATGACATGTTCTTATAGCTTACACGTCAAAGTATTGACCGATGAATGCAACAATGATAACCTGGTGATGAGAAAAATGTTTTTTATTTTGCTGATGTTAACTATGGTGGTGATGATGATGACGGTGAAGAAATGGGGATGGTGAATTTGATGATTATTATAATAATGATGATGTGGTTTAGAGTATGATGAATTGGGTTGAATTATATAAAAAAAATGAATTTTATCAGCAGCCTGTGATAATCATTGTTTCCTTTCAAAAATCATCAGTCTACCACCGTTTGCACACTTTATTAAAATTATTTCTTCAATATATTTATCAAAATTAATAGATGAAAGGATGCGTTTTAAAAGACCTCTGGGAAATAAGTTTCTTAGGGTTAATTTCTCAATTAAATTAAGATTTCTGGTAATAATATTGTCGATCGGTTGATAAACAAATTTGGAATGAGCACATGTTCATGTAATTGGCCAATTAGTTGGCACTTATCCAAGACATGTTCATCGTTGGTAATAGAATTGTGATTGAAAACAAAATAAATAACAGGTTTACTTTATTTATTTCAGGTAACAGTCAGTTATAGTTTAATTAGAATTATTTGTTATTTACTGATGATACACAACATGGGTTAGTATCTATATATGTTGACGCACCCACAAATATGATACATTATAAAGTTAGTTTTATACTCACCGAAACATGCATAACATTCAAAGTAAACCAAAGTCTTAAACAGACACTCACATTAACCATACTTTTGTAACTAATAGTCTCTTAAGACAAAGTGTGACAAGATTGAATGTTGACATCTCAACGAGGGATGATAATTTATAACAGCGTTGTACTGGTTAGAACTGAATGTCTCATATTTGATATTGATATTATTATTAATTTGATATTATCACTTTAAATATTTTTCATTCTGACCAAATACACGTAGTATAATAATATAAAAGTGCAAGGGCTTATCAATAGTACATGGTGTCATGTCAACAAGTAACTTCAAGGATTTATAAACTTAGTTTGAAAAACGTCTTTCTTTCACCAAAGAGCGCATGCGTAAACAACACGACATCGTAGCAACTAAATATTATATGGTATTAACCTCTTCTTTAGGTAAAAGTACAGTTTTTGGTTATCTACATTTGATTAATCACAGATATATCCCCCGAAATATGCTTTATGGTACGAATACTGCTGTTCCGCGCGGTCTTGGTAATATTATCACAATATAACAATTTATAATTTTCGTCAACGTACTCTGGTTGATTATACTGAGCCCTGTATAGCATCTGAAAACATGCGTGACGATTACAATATATATTTATAGTAACGGTCTCAAATTGATTTGAACAAATATCGTCCTGTTTCTTTCAACTAAATCAGTTTGCATAAACAATACACCACTTACAGTGTATTTGAACAAATTCTATGTAAGGTCAGTAGGTTATACGGGCGAACTCCTAATGCGATACCAAAACACTGCGTCCGTGTCAGCGGATTAAAGGACGACGATAATAAGTTTGAAATTATTTCCATCTCGTTCTTCTCTTTTGTGTTAAAATAGTTAAAAATATTTTTTTCCCAATCGTCGTCAATATTATTTGTAATGAAATCCTGATGACGTCTTACGTCACAATTGTCGTAATGTCTGTGAATGTGTTACCTCTCAACCATTATGCGCACCCAGGCAATGTAATGGATAGAACTGTTGTTGGTAGGCGGGTCGCCAAATGTATATCGTAAACACAAACCTTTCAATCAAACGGTTTCACATATGGAATACCCATTATTTAATGTCGATCTGAAAAGCATTTCAATACGATTTTAAATATGTAATGAATCAAATCAATTTCGTCACATCAAATTTGCCTATGCTTACAAAGATTGCAAGCAAAACATACATTGAATGACACTAGCGTAGTGGTTTTGGCATCCGTTTCTTACGCGGTTGAACCGTTTTCAGTCCCCAAATGCGCTGGTAATTTGTAAATGGTCTTGAACAATTTGCACTACTGATTCCAAATAAATGTTCGTATCACAAAAATAAAAAATCACTTAACACAAATGTATAAATTAATAAAAAAAATAGTACTTTATTTACGTGTTGTAAGCTATAAACATTAAATTAGGCTTAAACGGGCAATTATACAATCAATTTGCGAATTGTCCAAGTATTATTTTGCGAATAGAGCTTTTTTTCATTAAGTGGTTTAATCGCATGGCATTTGTTTTATGACATTAGTATTAGCTGCATCATATTTGACTGAATACGATTATTATCGTAGTCCTTAGTTGTGATTGTAACCACTTGCTTGGACCCAATTTCTGACTTATCGGCAACAAAAACAGGTTCAATGGCTCTTGTCATAAGTCATTCTGTCACAACGAAAGCATTGCAATTTCCTGTTAATAGATTGATTAAATCTAGACATTTTCATATAAAAAGACTCTTTCAGATAACACAATACCGACAGTTCTAGTGTGCGTCTGAATTACTTATATTCCAAAACATAGATATACAATTCAGCAAGATGAAAACATTAATCTTATTAGGGGTTAACGTTGCCACTGTTTTTACTCGGAAAATATTTTAATTGTATCAGACCCAAAACCAAAACAATTTTACATCAAAGCATACGAAGTGTTTAATTTTAAACAGAACCATCAGGGTGATAACTTTTGTATTTTTCACATAATGCTCTGAGCAAAACACAACAAAGGGGGATATACGTTCAAACATTGTCTCTATATGTATGATCGATATGCAAATACAGTGTATGTTTGCTGCCCAGATAGCAATCCCGAATGACCTTATTATGGCAAATATGTCAGAAATTCTAAAATTCATTACCAAGAGCGTTATCTTAAATGCTTTACGGGATGTTGAAAGAAAATAAATAAATGTATTATGTAAACATGAGTGATGATTTAAATGATAGTTCCTGATTTAAATTTGCGAACGCAAATGAATTGCATTTTATGAATACTTGAGTTTCTATGCATACAGCTAATGTATACACCTTTTGAATCTGAATTTAGCATCATTAATAGTTATGTCCATTTTATTGATACTCCATTGGTGGAACAGAATTTTACACTGCAGTTGGGTTATTCTTAACAAATTACTTAAATTTGATGTGCTCTGACATAGTAATGACAATCTTAAATATTCAAATTTGATGTAAATCATTGGATGTTTAATACATATGATCGATTACATTACATTTTGTATTATTGTAATGATAAATTACGAATAATTAAAAGTGTATATAGCATTACGCTGCCAAACGATTTAAGAATAATTCAAGAGTTCCTGGCGCGTTTGAACGTATATTTAACGGAAACATTTACTGTATTATTTGAGTAACATACATAGGTTGTGTTACCGGTAACAACATGAAGACAACGAAATCCAACGTTTAAATACATAAACATAGTAAGTGCACGACTTCACGAACTTGACTCTCTGACAGGTGCACGACCATCTAGGTCAATAATTCGTGTCTTGTCGAAGTCCTTTTCCTATCAGAGATGCCGACATCAATCAATGCCCGAGACAATATCCCATTAAGAACCCTGCTGTGTCAAAAATGTATGGCAATGAACAACGTAGATTGAAAATACATATACATTTCATTCTAAAAACTATAGTTTTGACATGTACATGTTTTATGTCTATTTCAAAAAAAGCCTCTACAATCAGTATGTTTTCGCCTATCAAATGTATTAAAAGTGTTGAGTTTAATGACAATTATATAACGAATAAAATTATACTCAACCTATTCGATTGAATTCGGTATTTCATGTCATCCAGCCTTCAACTGATAATTATAAAAAAGTATAAGTTAATTGCACGTGGCTTTCATTCTTTAAGTAACATAATGTTTGTATAAGTAATATCAATTTTCCAGATAGAATCTATGTTTAGCGAACATTTTTTTAATTTTCATCAGAAGCTCTACACTCAATCCGTCAAAATAATTAAACTAATGTATTAAGCTTAGTTATAATAAGATTAATAAAATATCCACAGATTGTAAAGTAAAGATGTACTCTTATTTATGAACACCACAACAATTGTTTCATACTATATGTTAGTATATAAGATACATGTTTGCAAGTCCTAATATTGTATATTTTTGACATTCTTCCCTTTATTTATTTCATAACTATTTTTTGTAAATGCCTACATTATTGTATCAAATGTTCTAGGACCTATACATGGTATCTGTGTGCAAGTGCATATTTTAAATTTTCTGAACATTTATTTAGCTAGTTAATTTACTGTATTTGCACTATGAAGCAAAGCTCGGATACGAGTCTCGTGCGAAATCCTGACTCGAAAATAGTGTGTATAAAACATTTACACAATCCACTGTTTGTTTAGAAAAACATATTTGTTTTTATTTGCATTTGATTGTTTTTGACAATTGAATTGATAAATTACACCAGTGTGTGTTATTCGCTCAATTGAACAGATGTAAAGGCATTTACGTTGTTGTTAAATGACATGTGTTCATATTTTACTGTAGACATAATATCATAAGTAGCTGAAATGCATATGGATGCAATTATCAGTATCAAACAAAATCCACATATATAAGCATAACACGTTTAAGAATATTTTTTTACCTCACCTGCTTTGGCGTGTCTTACCATGTATCACAGGTATGGATCATACTCACATCACATATTTACATCATAATATTCCTAAGTCTAAGTGTATAAATGTAGTTAGGATGATAATTATATCTAAACTGCTTGTCAGGTACAAATAGAAACATTTCATATGAAAACACATGTTTGTGTACCCATTGTTTATGTATTCAGTCATTTTTTTTTACTAAATTTATTATATTATATCAAAAAACTTATTTATGTTATACAAATAATAACTCAATAATTTCTTAAATAAAAAAGGTTACCATATCCTTGGAAAATATATGGTTTTGTGTCATTTGTGAAAAAACGGTATGTGTTATGTTATTGGGCTGCCATCTTGCCGGAATCTTGATTTAAACCACTTGGTAACAACACTTTTCGTTGTTACATCCATGTACAACATCACTAGCATATACAAAATAATCCATCATGCGACGTGAGCCCCCGTGTTTAGAAGAGTTTGCGTTCGTAGCTTTCGAAATAGCTTAGTAGACATACTGTTGCGTCACATCCTGCCACAAAGCCACTGTGATACAATGAGTTAAAAGGTCCACATAAAACACGTTTTAAAGTAGATTCACAACTGTATGTGAGTATTTATATCACCGTTATTAATATCTCTTAATATCTCTTAATGGGTGTTGCGTCATATTTATATATCGAAGATTTTTCAACCCTATGGCCGGTAGTATGCTTTTATGTGGATATTATGATGTTTAACGTCTTTTTTTCAGGTACATTCTGGAACTTATTGGTCCATGCAGGTTTATTCTGAAAGAAAGGGATTTTATATCAAAATATGCTGTTAAGTGATTAGTTTTACCTTTTCTCTGTTGTAATTATGATATGGAAATACAAAAAAAACAACATACAAATCATTTGAATGCCGTACTTTAACACGAACACATTAATTATGAAACACTATTTCGGATATTTAGGAATGTCAGGATTGTAGTTATTAATATACTTGTTATTTAATTGCATTTTTTTTCTGTTTATAAAATATTATAATACCGTCGAAAACAATTATATTTATTCAAAATGTGTTAATTAGTTCCCGATTTTTTGCAGTTAAGAAGGCGCAATTTTGGTATTTTGTAAAATACGACTTAAAGGTAGAGCTAAACCTGTAATATATATGCCAAAAATAGTGCGTTGACCTATATTTTTTTTCAACTTGTTTAAATGAGAACATAAAGAGAATTACATAAAAACAGTTTGAAAAAAATATATATAGAACTTTCTTAAATCTCAATTGTATTGCTGAAATAGTAAGATTTTTATTGGTTTCATTGGTCTTATTTCTTAACAGTGTTATAATTAAATGCATTGCATGTGTAATGTTCAGAAATATAAATTTTTGGGAAAACCATCACCGAAACTGACGCAACACACCTTAAGTGCCCTTTTCTTTTAATGCCATCGTAACAACGAACTTTGATATGCCTGTGTTACGCTGTTTCGAGTTAGTTATGCCAATATGTAAACTTGTTACTTATAACCGCTTTTTGGAGAAAAATCGCTTCTTATAATAATGACAGCTGATGTGACCTTTGTCCATAAAGGTTTAACATTAAGTAAGAAGCCGTCAACCACATTTTACAAGCAATTGGTATAATGCAATGCACTGGCCATACCCCCACACATTTGCGTCATGTTTATGGAACTAAACAGACGCGGCCGGCATTTGACACGCGCAATACATAGCAAAACCTTCATGCACAATGTTCCTTTTCGCAACTGTTCCCTATGGGCAAATATATTGCTCTTTGTAGAGGAACATTTATACTATATTGTCACGATTATGGCGTTTTTCTCACTCATCAATTAAGAGGCAATCGGGATCAATAGTGTGTTATTAAATTTGTATTGTACCAATACTTGTAACAGTGTATGGATATGATCGTGTAACATGCATACAATGCAAAGAAATGTTTTTTAAATCATGTTTTACGAAGTTACTAAATTTCCAACTCGTGAATTATACCATTTAAATTACTTTCACTGTGTCATGTTTGCTATCAAGATCGTTGTAATAGTTATATTCAAATTTAAGTACAAATTACAAAAAAAAAAAACGTTTTAAAAAAAAACACCTTATTTTGTTTTAGAAATTTTTACTTAAATTTGAAGTAATTTATCACCCTGATCATAACATAGGCACATTACAATTGTTTAGTACTAGAGTACACGTATAGGACTTGTTGATTAAACTGCTTATTACAGAACTATGAACATGTTTATCCCCTACACGTATTGTTATAACTAAAGCCGTAGTTGTAATTGTGTATTCCATAACATTCAATATATATAGCAAATTTAGTGTCGGCACATGGTCTACCGCATATTGCAAGAAATATAATACACGTAATAAACAATGAGTTCGTATGTTTATCAACTTCGGCTGAATAACTATTTTTAGTGTTACACAACGTTGTGGAAAGTACAACCCACTTTACTGACACATTTCAATAAAAAGCATATGCAGATGGTAGGTACCGTAACAAATCAGTGGAATAAAAAAATATCCATATTCCATCGAATGCAATTCTTTTGATATGTTGATAACTATTTAATGGATGAACAATACTTGAATAAGTGTTTACACATTGATTGAAAAGGTTTCAAAATGTAAATCAAATAAACCCATGATCATAAAAAGAAACAACTTAAACGAAATGGAATTGAAACATGAGGAAGCTCTTAATACAGTTTCTAGTGTTGGTATAATACATTTGTATACTACTGGGCAAAGGCTTATCTGAGAAACACTATCTAATGAAAGGCACTGAGTTTGTTATACAATGCGAAATATGAGAATGACGATGGATTGAGTAAAGTGGAACGGAAACCTTTTAAAAAACGCGCAATATTTCATTTAACATGTATTAAATCTTAACCTTTACATAAATTTCTATTTAAAGAGTCGCCGTCATTTTTTTGATTATTTTCATTTAGAAAAATATACATATTATATTGCTATTGTAGTCTCTCTACGTACAATACAATGACATTAGTTTCAGTACGGCTGCACTTTTGAGAGCCACCCCAATCCATATTGACTTCATTTTTATATTTTATTAAATAACGAACGCATTGAGTGTCATTCCGACGTTGGCATTTAGTTAACGTTAAATTAAGATGATTTCCAGACATGGTCTCGGAGTATTTATGCAAATGAACATGATAAAAACGTCCAAACATAACCGTTTATTATAAGTTGCATGTACATGTATAGCTGTGTAGACCTCTTAATTATTTTGTAATAACATTTAGCATTAAACCCTGACTTTGTTACACTAAGAAGCATTTATTTAATACCACACATATCTTGAAACAATAAACCGTTTGTAATTACACATCAATAAATATCGCTTTATCTCATATCGCAAGGCTTGGTTGTTCTTACTGAATATATATTTATGATTTGTCTTAACTATTACACAAAGAAAAGGAGATTAAGTTAGAACAGGACTGAAGAAATCCTGTACTATTTTATTTCCTTGACTGTCAGTTAAATAGTTTGGATGTCTTAACATACAAACAGCCTATTTTGAAACAGTTATGAAGTGTTGATGTGTAGATGAACACAATAAATAAACCCAGTAAATGCTGCTCTCTTCAATAACCTAACCACACTCGCATGTGTTTTAGATCACACACAGTTGCCACTTTCAATTTGAATATTTAATATTTAACGTTCATTATCAACGTTACACGTGAACTAGCAAGTACATGTAAATAGCAATATAGATCGTCGTGGCGTAGTGGATATGGTGTCCGCCTAGCGATCGGGAGGTCATGGGTTCGAACCCCACTGGGAGCGTTCCTTTGATCTCCCCCAAAGACACCAAGTACTGGTTCTAGTCCCAGGAAACGGACTCGAGAGCGTTTATATAAGCCTTTCGATGCAATCGAGCTAAAATAAACTAAAATAGAAATATACTTTCGCTGGAATATGTTAATTTATGTTGTGTTGGTCATCTTGGTGTATCATGTAGACTAAAAAAATAAATACGTCTGATAATTATATTACGACCAACACTGTCATATATCAAACACAATATTCGAAGCAAATGTGTAATGGGTATTTTTTTATATTTTAAATATCATACTTCATGTACAATATATGCTAACGTTTTCACTAATATTATATTACATAATGTTTTTGTTTAAAAGTATCTTATAGCTTTTAAACATTTTCAGGATAGTGACATCGCACTGGTTAGATAGACGCACAATGGAACATGCATGTATGCTAATGACACATATATTAACTCTTTTCACAATTGGATGTGTTTGCTATACCAAACTGATGGCCCCAAAAAAGTTGGACAACTATGGGTTCTGATTGATAGTCTACCTTGTCTATGATGACATTGTGGAATACTTTTTGTTCAAGGAATATATGTGGAAATCATACCGTTATGTATAATAATTTACGTTGTTGTATTTTAAAACTGTTTTGTTTTAAACTTGGAACAGGATGAGTTGAAGACCCACGAACAAGCGACATGTAATACTGTTGTAAGTTGTGTATTTGCCCAAAGCAATTATTGTATAAGTTCATATGCTTTAATATTTTAAAATGTTATTAGGAAGCAAACTCAATTTACGAGCTGTTATATGAATAAACGTACTACTGCCGAACAACAATGTATGGATGTATGGCTTCAAGCCATATTGCCTCAGTATAACCTAATTATCGAATACGTAATTCGATAATATATTACTATTTTTTCTGGGGATGGCTTAGTGCTACGAAAGCCTTAGGTTGTTTACTAACTGAAAGCTATTGTTTTATTGTTGTCTTAATATGATAATTCATCAATTCATTAACAAACGGAACAATATCAATATAAGGATTGTCCATTACTTACTGCTATGGCGTTTACCTCAGATGAGACCCAATGAAAGACTGACCCACAGGTGCCAAAATATAGCAAATATTGTATTTATGAGAATAATCTGGGAATGCACATCATATGGCTTGGCATCATTAAATCTTGTCTATATACAAACATTAATTATTTTCGATAGAAATATTCGTTAAATATGTAAAAGTACAACATTATTTGTTGTTATTTCAATATGAACATGTGAACGTTCTTTACAACCAATTTCAAAATGCACAAAGCTAAACAAACACACACATGAACACGTATTAACCAGAAAACCACATATATACTATATGTAATATGTCCTCATCTGATAACGTATTCATCTTGTATCAACCAGGTTTTGGTTTTGTTTTAACGACACACTACATCACATTTAAGAGTTTAAATCAAATAAACTAGACATGCATATTTGATACATGTAAGGCGTAAGCAATAGACACGTTTTAATGGTTAATGCACATGTATATCTTGTTAAATATGTGTAAAAACTAATCTGTGCTACCAAGGTTCTGTTTCGAATGTTCAGCATTTGATCAAATACATACTTATTATTAAAATCACACGATTCAAATTCGCACAGAACCCTCGATGCACGCACAGATGGAAAACTAAAACTCTGGAAATAGTATAAACAGAGAAATTATTGTCACCATCCGCTTGCCATTTATTTCAGGCAAATGACCAATACAAATGCAAAACAATACACAAAACACATCATTTAACACACGAATTATTTAATCTTGTAAACCTACCATGATACAGCTGAAACTATTTACGCCAAGCGTTTCGAGAGGCGATACTTATCTCACCAAAGATATGTCAATCAAAAGTAACGATAGTGTATTGAAAACAAACAAATCAATTGCATAACAATTTTGTTCAAGTTAGCGTCAAGACGTTATCCTGTATGATTGATGCCTTAACTCAAACTCAGACAACTTCTTTCGAAATTAAAAGATAGCATTCTGGCCTCGTTCCGTAACAGGGTTCAAATTGAAGCATTATTAAGCGATAAAATCTGTGTTGTTGCTCTCTTGTAATTACATTATAAATTAATCAATAACATTTCATTTTATGTAAACTCTATATTCAGTGTAGCAGTAAAAAATGTATTCCGCATAGTGTAAAACCTGGGTTGTGTTCTACTGACGGTTTATTAACAACATTATACAAAACAGTTCGTTTATCACCGATTACAATGATAATTGTGTTTCGTTTAATAACGCTTTCAGAAGTGTATATACATAAAACAGTTATACCTGTTATGAGAATTTTTTTATTACTGGACCCATATTTATAGGCATGGAGTAAACCTATTCTTTTAACATATTATAAGATAAATGTTTCAGTGATATACAGTTAAGGTAGCGCACCTGTAAGGATTTCCCTCGATTTCTTCGAAGATTGAAGAGCCTTTTTAACTATTTACGTATTGATATCTAATTTAAGCAG
The DNA here is from genome assembly GCA_007657795.1 of Dreissena rostriformis. Lineage (NCBI taxonomy): Eukaryota > Metazoa > Mollusca > Bivalvia > Myida > Dreissenidae > Dreissena > Dreissena rostriformis. The sequence goes on from VMBQ01000159.1 coordinate 948,197, forward strand.
ATACTAATGTGAATATGTCGAGGTCGAGTGGTTAAGGCGATAGACTAGAAATCTTTTGGGATCTTCCCGCGCAGGTTCGAATCCTGCCGACAACGCATATGTTTTGCGACGCGTTTTATTTCTTTTCTAACGTAATTTGATTTAATATAGCATTGTTAAATATGTTGAAATTTCTATGCACATTCTTCAATTTTTAAAATTAAAACAACGTTATGGCCAAATTGGGTGATTTACTGCTGAAAATACGAATCATGCATGTTGCATTTTTATTTTTATTTCAAAAAGTATATCTGTCTATTTCTTGGTATTTTTGCTGTATATTGTGTATCTATAAAAACTTAGTTCAAAATATTACTTAAATGATACTATTTTGAATGACAGTTTGTTTTAACCAACCCAATTTCTACTTGGCTGAAACCACTAACATTTCATGGCGCTCTTCCATAGATAACAAGTTATACAAAATAAATGTCTGTAAAATTATACTTCTTTTATCTTCAGGTTGTTAAAACTTTAAACACCTTTACTGCATCTGTACACACCAACTGCATGCCTACATTTGGAAAGCTGGATGAATTATGGAACTTTCATATACCCCAGCGGTGCCAATAAACTGGGCAAAAGCCGAGCGTGGGGTGGTTTTGAAACAAATCAGTATATATTTTTTTAAAGCATGGAAAGCCTACCTTAAATGTGCATGTAGTTTAGTGAAATTATGCTGATTAAGGCAATAATACATTAGATTATATTTGGAATGGTGCCCATTACAGGTGCGCTACCTTAATTGGCTTATAGGCAAATTATTTACACAGCAAAAACGATCTCTGAAGTATGTCAGGAATATTCTTATTTTCACTCTAGATTGAATCTATCAGACAGTCACCAATGGTTGATGAATTGCAAGGCCTAAATGCTTTAATGCATTCTTTTGTCTCATGATTTGCTATAAATATGGAAAAACGACATTGCAAAACCAGTACATATATAGAGATATTATTGTTACAATCCTCTTGTTAATAATACAAGACATTATACAAGGCATATACTTTATGGAATTAACCATTTACTAATGATTTTAAATATATTGTTGGGTATGCCACTTGGTATTTGTAACAGGTGTTTAATGTGACTTTGTGAATTGGGAAACTCATTGGATGAAATATGCGGAATATAAAAATATTAAAATAACACTAGAAATATGTTTATATGTAATCTTAAGTTTTAAAGTAAATTCATATTCCGCACCATGTAAACACACGCAAACGAATATGATTGCGGATACATTCTTCAAATTATTAATCGTTAACCATTTAATGATTAAAATCAAGGCTATATGTATTACATGTTATTTATAATATGATGTGTAAGGGGTATTCTTTAAAGTAAATAGCTTATTGATTTGTTACCACAAAGTCGTTCATTTAAACAAAAACTCACAGTGCAAAACAGTTTACTTTATACCAATCTGTATTTGTTTTATGCTATCTGTGTGAAAGATCTACTATGCTTACTTGTTGTTCCATGTCTCAATCAGTGTCTATGTTGCCATACATGTTTTAATCTGGAAAACAAACGTATTGATTATTCTGACAGTGGAATTTGATTTTCATTTAGTTAAGATATTCGCCAGACATATAATTGCAGTTTGCAATGCAAATGAACGAGACACAACTGCTTAAACGACGTAATTTGTAAAAGTATATTATAAAAGGTCTATTCTGATCTGTACGAGACACAATCGCGGACAATTAAAACAAACGTAAAAAAAAATCATTCTCCATTACACAAATATGTCAGAATCCTTATTGATAAATACTTACATAATCTGTCAACCCGTTTTTGTGGTGACTAAAATAAGCAAAATGCCCGATGTATATCACACTATAACATAGATGTAATTAAATCATATATTCACATAAGCCAACACGATTTACTGTATATTAGTTTCATTTGCAACATGAAATACGCGAGACATGCAAAACATGACAATTTATTGAATATGAACCCTTTGGGAATACTGATAATATCATAAGATTCGTATTTCGTATATTTACAGTTTGTTAAAAATCAATGTAAACCAATATAGCCATAACATCGTATACCATGCGTAGACACATTAATTAATCGAGTTTAAATTACCATTACTAACATTGACTTTATGTCAGCTGAGTGACCAAACAATAGATTAAATCATTCACACCATGAGGCTTGTAATGCTCTTTTAGTTATTGCATGTATTATTCTAGTCATAATAGCAGCCATAATTGAAGTTCAGTCCAGCGAAATCCTGTGTCATGTGCGTTCTGTCTTAGATATGAGCATCATGCTTTTATTATATAGTTCCGTGCACGTAGGCATCAATTTAATTGACATTCCGGAAATTGTACGTACACAAATGTTTAAGAAAGTATCACTGTTATATGTCGACATTCATTAGATAAATGTACATGCCATGTTATTCAGACCAACACATCATAAACAATACAAGTATGGCTTTTCGCAACAAACTATGACCTTCAAGTATTATTTACATTTATATTTTTACCCGGCTTAATACTGTGTAGAATCCAAAATATGTCTAATAAAGCTACGTACTATTTCTAACGAACCCTCGACCATAATCACCAGCTACTCCCTCGTAAATCCGTACATACACGTGCCGCTAAAGATTGCACATCGGACAACAGGCAACTTTATACATAAATTTAATGGACATTTATTCAAGCTTTAAGGAAAAATAACAATCAGAAACAAGTATTTAATTGAGCAGTGTATGGTTTTATCAATGCATAGTCAATAGCAAAGAAACGAAGAACTTGCAAGATTATAAGTTTCTACTACAAGATGGATCTATTGAACACATACATATAAATCACAACACATAAACGTGCTTCAACTGTGTGTTCATACGTGTGATGTATATTGTGATGTTTATATTGACTATGCTGGAATAAATCTGACCTGAGAAGGACTACTGCATTTGTTTATATAGTATTTCGGCGCATGACTTCCATTTATAGACACACATGCTGTTCATACTTCAGGTGAATGTATCAGCTCAACGGTTTGTTTTTTAGCTCTTTCTTGGAATGTGTTAGACCTGACCAACAGGTGTATGTTAAAATGTAAGTTTGCGCTTGCCGTTTAAGAATTTACAATAATGGGCATAACGTACGATGCTAATGCTTAAACATTTACACCGGTTCCCAACTTTCGTTAAATGTGTGACTTTGGCATAGACACAAGCGAATTATTATAACACTTTAATCTAAATTATATAATACATATGCTTTATAAAGACGAAATTATGTTTGAATTGTACAATATTAGGATATTAGTATAACGAAGTTTGAAAACAATGAGATAACTAATCATGTGATATACGAAGGAATCCAAGAAGACAGCAATCGTCTGCGTTATTCTCCTTCGTGAGACGTTTAGTGTTATATATGCTGTGCTAAAAGAAAATAAACAAACTTATAGTATACTTATCTAAATATAAAAGATCAAACCATCATAACGTTTGAAAAAATATGTAAGGTGTTTCATAACAATATTTAATCACGGGTGCAATTATGTAAAAGAACGAACAAAATGACCAAACAGACAAAGCAATATCATATCATTAGTAATTAATAATTAATGTAACGTTAGTACAAGATCATTGATAGTTTACACGCATGTTGTATAAATAAAGATAATAAACTCAGCTTTCTTACTAACATAATAAGAAGATAAGAAAAGTAGTGATGATATACTTAGTCTTAAACAATTTAACTTTGGAATGTGGTAATGGTCGCATTTGATGAGCGGATGTGCATATGTCGTTTGGCACAAAGGACACGTGTAATGTATAATTAAATCATGAGGCGTTTGTTATAAGACATGTTCCTACGCTTTACGAGAAAAAATGATATTGGACTTGAAACCTTACAAACACGTATTTGAATATTCCAATGACAAAACTGAACTGAACAAATCTTCTAACTCGGGACTTAAGTCATATGACAAATGGCCATATTGCAGATCAATTTTACCAATTATAACAAATGAAGGACATCGAATTGACCAAATACTCTTTATTACAAATAACATTCAAATGGTAAAACAGAAAAGTATGTTATTGTAACCTTACACATAAAATCCTCCATCTGTTTTTGGCGAAGACAATAACAACTATTGAAGGATAATTAAACAAAAAATGACATCTTTAAAAGGTATTTGTTCATTGAATGCTCGCATAGGCTCTCTTAAGGCCTGCATTGGTCATAATAGAGAGACAACATTATGTTTCCAACATGGATGTTGAATTCTCTCCACAGATAATAATGCATATATCATTTTGTTATTGTATGTGTGCACGTGAAATGTTTCATTAAACAACTAATTTTGCATTTTTGTTAACTTATGATTCGCATTCACATTTCTTTTTTTATCCAAAAACTCAAATCCATATTTTCAAGTTTATACATTTCTTTATCAAATAATGCAAATCAATAGTTTTTATTTAGGTACCTTTCTTTATCCAAAACGTCATTGGTTTCCTGTAGCAATAAACCTCCTAAGTACATGAAACCTTTTGCATAATGTTAAAGGTGATGTGCCATAAAGAAACATATAATAATAATATCAAATAAGTACGTGCAATTCAACACAGCAATGCAGGACAATCAACGGTTGGCCAATGTTGGTCATTATTTTATGTCGTATGACTTTGTCGGTTAAAATTGCTGTTTAATGAACAACGTAGTCCCATTAATTGTAAGAATTGTGCATGGGGAAAATGTACGTCAACCAACTATTCTATACGTCGCCGAAGGACAGGCGGATATGCACCATTTACATTTAAACAATTCAAACTATTAAGCGTACACTTAACTAACGCACAGTTGTTGGGAAACTTCATTTTAATTACATTCAACTAGTTTTTGTTTACATAAATATAGTTACAATATTCATTTTATTAATGTTCTATGTACACAGGTTAAATGTAAACAAAAAACATACACAGATTGTTGCGCTCTTTAACAAACTGTTTGTTGCTTTAGTGCTTAAAAACAGCATTATTCATGCAACCCAGATATGCAAATAACTTCCTCCCCAATAAGCATTTGTCACGTGTCACCTTTTTATCAATGCATTGAATTGCAAAATGCTAATGAACCACTTGATTAAATTCTTGGAATCAAATAAATGTCCTCAGTGCAAAAGGTTGAATGGCTTCGAATGGCGTCTAATCGATTAAGAAATAATCATGGATATTTTCAGATGATTTCGGTACACGAATTAGTTTTTTCGCATTAAAGTCCGTTAAAAAAAACACCACAATAATATAATTTTGACGTTTAATTAATATTAAGTTCAGTTGTTCAGCAAACCTATCGAGAAAGAATATTAACATCGAAAAAATGTCCAAGTATGTAGTGTCCTTAATATGATGAAACGGCAAACACATTTCAATGAAGTAACTTTTTGTTCGGTCCTCTTTATAAATTGACGTCATTCTTTTCACAAAGGTCATATAAACGAGCACCATTATTCTAATCCCACTGTTCTAGCAACTTTCGTTTTAAGGATATTAAAACTGACGTGGTGATACAACTCTAGCAGCGGAGAAACGCGTCTACCTCAGTAAAGCAGAGACCAGCTCAAGAGCGTGTCTTAGCTCAAGTGAGTAAAACATGCTCCTTGTGAGACATTTGGATACCGTGATACCCGTGGTCCGTACATGCGTGACCTAACTTTTTCTATTAACGCCATCTTTTTCTGAACCGCTGGGCAAAATATACTGAAACATTACATGAGTGTTGTTTGCGATGTCTTCTAATAAAATTATTTAAATATCTCCTGTTCGCTGATTACTTAAGTCCCGGGGCCATTAACGTCTCATAAATGATAACGTTAAACAACTTCGAAACCGCAATACGTCTATGCAAGATCATAATGTTGCTCACCCAAGTTTGTTCAAATTATGTTCTTTCTGATCTAAAAGAGCAAAGCCCATGGCTTTTATGTATGTGTCATCATATTGGGGTCCTCTACACAGTGTGTCCATATAGCGTCAAAAGTGGCCTCAATCCGAGGCTCGAAGCATTTAAATTGATGTAATGGAGATATTTGTAAAAAACGTTCGTGTCAAGAACCACTCAGCTCATACCTTTCTTATTTGGTTTGATGCGCCATCCAGAGGTCATCGACAAAAGTTTGTTAAAACGACGCCTCTTGGGTCAGGCTAACCAAAACACAGGGGTCAACGTTGTAAGATGGGCATATACAATATAACTTTAAAAATCTTATCAAGAATGGCATGTCCCAGAAGTTTCATCATTAGTGTTTTCTACAAAAAAAATCAAACTATATTCCTGGTTTCAAACCAGACCAAACCCCAGATGATCCATTTTTAACTTATACATGTACTTAACTGGAAAAAAAACTTCTAATGCACTCCCCCCCCAAATTATCAAAAATAAGCGTCAAACACGATTAATAACTATACCGACTACGTTTGTTGAATACACATAAAAAACATATTTAAATATGTGTTTAATTTGTTTTACCCATTTGCGTTTTCTTGCTTGTTTCCGTATTTGAGTATAATGGAACTCGTTTTATTAAGCCACGAATACGTCCTTTTAAACGATTAGTTTATATTGCGTGTTTCTTATCGATTCATTTCAAATATCGATACACCTTTTGCACCCCATTAACTACAAAAACAAGTGTGGATATTCATTTAACGATTTTTATGAAGACAACGTCCAGTTGCTATGGTACCTTTAAAGTATACAGTGGACACAATTACAATTATTCGCGTTTTATCTCTGTTTGTGCCTTTTGTCTCTGCTACGTAGTACGGTAAAACTATTTTGGCGGGAATCGTTTGTCATGTAACAGTCGTTTGGTATGGAACTGCATGCAAAAGGCGAAGGCTTTACATAACGCACCTACGTGGACCAAGGCTGAGATTCGAGCAAATGTTCATGAACAGGCCGGGAATATAACATCTTAAATTGTTACTGAGTTTAAAATAATTTTACTGAGCAATTATCATGCTTAGAAATGAATTAAAGGAGAACTCTAAATCGGCATCAGATAAATGTTGATACACGTGAACGACTAAACAATATACAAGTGTTGTTTAAATCCTTCAAGAAGCAGTTTCAAATTATGTCATACGTAACGTGGCTCGTGGAGTCGGCAAGCAGAAGTCGTTATATTGCCAACCGTCTGACTTTTCGAAGAGGCAGGGAGCCTGCTTCGGAAACGGAAAAAGGCTATCCACATCGTAGACGTGTCACCAGCAGGTTGCAAATCCAATATCTAGTACGACAATGTGAATGCGGAAGCGACAATGACGAGGGCCAACGTGTCGGCATAGAGGGATTGACAAAGCTTTCAAGGATTCCTACTAGTTCCTTTATTGATGTGTTGATGACCGAGTGATTGATGTCGCATATCACTTTTTCGATGTCGTCATGCCAGGCAGTGATGGTGTCAACCTCCAGTTTGAATATATATCTATGTTAGCTGAAATTGGTAAGTTTACGGAAGTAACAATACTTAGAAAACAAGAAATATTAAAACACATATAACGGTTACATTTTAAACAGGATTTGAGAACAATATTTATATCTTATTGAATGCAGATTTTTAATTGGTTATGGCTGTTGTGGTATCTTATTAATAATTATGGTCGTTACTCTCATATTGTAGTTCTGCTAGGCCATCGGCTCGTTTTGAAGGGAAAACATATGTTTGTCTGGTTTGGTTGGTCAAAATATTGAAAGCTTGAAATTACGCGGCTACCTGGCCCGCCCGACAAATTGTAACAGTATTAATTCATTAAGTTTGATAATGTGTATAAATTTAAGATTTAGTTGCCCACATTCCAATTTGTATTCAGAATAATGTGAATTGGTGGGAATTCTTTCGTTCTTTGTTTGAGTTTCTTTTCAGGGATGCAATCATCGTTGGCAGACGTTTATGGACAGGGTCGTTTATCGGTAGCAGAGGTTTTGTAGAAATAGTCAAGCAATCAATACATTAAGAAGCCCAATGGCCATTACTGGTGTCGATAAACAGTTTCAAATTTGATCGTTGTATGTTAAAGCGTTTCTGCTTATACACGCTGTATTACTTAGACATGTTTTTTTTTCGTATAGGAAAATGCATTTTAATAATTCTTTCACTCGCGAATAACGAATTTTGCCTCATTGTAAACTTCCATTGATCTAGTAATATACCAGAATGTTATAACTTAATATATCTCGGTCGGGCTTGAGGTTTTCATATACCCAGCGCGTGGGCATAAACAAAGTAAAATTAGTTTCCCAAAAAGTCCGGTAAGGTTATAATAATATCTTATGTAGGCTTTTATCTGAACTCCCCATTATCTCGAAGAGAAACGTCCGAATTCGGCCACGGTGAACCTCCTTCTTCTTTGATGCAATAAAGACGATAGGCCTAAACTACTTATGATATTTAGATAATATGTGCCTTAACTATTCACTGAAATACTAAATTGATGCTTCGATACGCATGTTTATGGTAACAACATCTTTATTAGCAAGAAATACTCTGTCGACTCGACTGATAACACGTAAAACATTTATCAAAGCCGAGCTCGTGCCTGAAGTTATAAGATAATGAAGCAAAGCGCGGTAAACAAAACATATTAACCGATATAAACCTTGCAATGTCAAGGAAATACCAGAAATATTTGATGCGATTTGTTGCGAAATTCTGTAAAAATTGTTTAGTTAAAGTATGTGGATGTGCTTTAAAGTGCTTCTTTCCAGTGTAATATTATTTACAAGTCGTTTCGTGAAACAAAGAATAATTCTTCACATGCACACACACACACACTATTTTTTCTACTACATGCTTTTTGTGTTATTTATTTCAATACATCGCTTGTGATGTGTACATGGCAACCCTCACTTACCAATTGTCGATTGGTTATCATTGTAAAAAACATTACAAACAACTTTAATTGCTAGGTTCCGTGAACGTATGCATCATTTTAACTGATAAGCCCGACATACAAAGGAAACTTGTTTTCGATCAATTATAATGCACATTAATTGTATGTCAGAATGCATAAAGTAGGCTTACATTACATGTTCTACGTACATAATTACTACACGTTAACACCCGTCAACGTTTGTTTAAGGAAGGGGTTAAACTTTGGCGATGCAGTATTTGGTTTAAAGCGAGAATGTGATGTCTATTTAGTTAGGATGGCATAGTTTTGTTGACATTCACTGAAAACCTGTACTTTTATCGTGTCGTCGAGGCTATTTTGTTAACAAATAAATAAGGTAAAAAAAATAATAAAAACGGTTTATTGCTATACGCTGTGTTTTCGTCCTTTAATAGCTAAAACCGTTTAAATGCATCAGTGGTTTTAAATCACCAGAATATTGTATAACACCAGAATCCGATTCAGCTGACCAGCGAGAAGGTTTATTATGTATGGTCTTTGCATGAACTTCTGGTTTTAATGAGATACGGTAATCATCTTTCCGGGTATTTAGTTCGAGAGCTACATTTTGGTTGATTCAGACGTCAAACGAATTGACATTCAATTGTATCAAACAGAGAGGAACAAAGCATTTAATAACAGCAAATAAGTATGATGATGTTAGCTCACATTATCGGTAGTTATTTTGTATAGAAGCAAAAAAAAACAGTATTACAAATCACAAGGGCAAGCGAAACCATAAATAGTATACCTCTATGAACCGTACAATCGCAATAAAATGAAGAGTAAATGAAACAAGGGGATTTTCTTGCAAATAGCTTGTTACTTCTACTGCTTGTATAAATTCTTCAGCAACTGCATAATTTTGCGAAACAAAAACAATTATTTCATATTGCATTATAATATTAAAATTTCGTTTCACCTTTCGACAAATGAATTAGGTAAACAATTGGGGTTGTATATACAGAGGCCGTTAGACTTATTATTTACATAAAATAACGACTGTGTAAAACTTTTTTTTTAACATTCGCATAACATTTGATTTAAATCCCTTATTTAGATCCAATTGAATTAAAATTAAATATGTTTACCTATATTCTTATTAACTTTCTGGAAAAGCCGTTATTTCCGAAACTTATAACAAGTATCCCGATTGGCGGGGAGTCGGAATTAGCAGTTCTGGTTTCAAAAGGGCGATATAAATAAGGCAAACACTTACATAGGATAATAAATAAAAAATATAATAGCACAAATATTACTCTCAAATTTCAAACGCTTCATGCTTATGTTGTACATTGCGAGCCATCGAATCAGAATAACATTTCTGATTATTGTGCCTAAATATCGAAAACCAATCTTATATACTTTTAATGTCATTTGCAATCGCTCATTAAGTTTCAAAATATTCATTTAATTTGTGATAGAGGTCTCAAAAGAGTGTTAATTGAGTTATGTTTGCTATGTGTACATTGTGTTAATATTGAACAATCGGTTGCAATTTTTTCCACGACTTGTAAAAACATGTGAAGTTGCAAGTCATGATACGCTGGATTAGGTTGTCATAATACATTTATTCAATTTATGGATAGTCTCAAATAAAACGGCGGATGAATCATTTTGAATCGGATATTACTTGTACATTTTGTATTCTCATTATATGTGTCTTTACAAATATTGCTGTACTATGTGTAATAATATAACTGAAACATTCGAAGGTTGCAAATATGTAGTAAATATTAGATTTGATACACATTTAAGCATTCATTTAAATATCAAATAGTGAAACTTAGTTTATTCTTTGTCAACGCAAAATTCACTTAAACAAGTTGTACTTGAATGCTTAATCAAACACGGGCGTATTTGTGGTTGGTATATTTGACATCACTTTGACATAGGTTTGCTAAAGTAATGCAATAGTATATGTTCACAAATCTTGTTGTTAGTGATGTCTTTTAGTACACGCTTTCAATGATTAAGTTCTTAAATTATCGACATTATGCTTTCAAGAATAACCAATCGTGAGAACTACAGTAAATACGCGAATACACAATTCTTTCACGAAGACGATCATTTAGTTATTGTTATCATCAGACACTTATAATGACGTCATTCATAGCGATAACATAATTTCACGATAGGAAAACAAGGAACGCGTTTCGTGGGAGTTGGTAAGCAATAACAATGGCAATAATTTAGCAATTTAAATAATAAATACTAGATACAGATATTAAAACGTCTCAATTCACAGCAGCCTTTTTGATGAACGTAAATGTGTTGACAAGTATTGTTGTTCTTGTTTAACTCTGTTGCTGTCCTAAATGCAAAACAAACAGTCCAACATTATCGGGTTGAACTATTTATAATAGGCGCTAATGGACGTGCATTTTGAGTGTGCTTCAAAACTGTAAAAGCATAATTGTTTTGAGGGAAAAGTAGCATATAAGTCGGCGGGGATATAATGGAAATACGAGTTTTGACCACGGGCCTAACACACTTTAGAGTTAATTTGTATAATAGACAATCCCAGAAATCGATACCTCCCGGATTACCCGCCCATGGATACTCTCGCGCGCCTCCAAAACGGTACTGAAGCAAAAACATGGACCTATATATGTTTGTATAGGTCCCTACGCACAACAAGGAAGCGAAACGGTTTTATCGTATATATTTGAAGATTTAAATAGTTTCTGTTATCGACCTGACAACCACATAATAGTTCGTGTTTTTTTTTAAATATAAGTTATAACGTAATAATTAGAAATAAGGTTCATCTGCATTATTTTAAGAGTAATAAAACACAGCATGGACATGGACCTATTAGTGTAGGTCCCTGGCATGAATAAGGTCTTGATTGTCATTTAACATGTTATTTAAAGGTAACGCGTGATATCTTATCTTAATTACGGTATCTACACATGTGCAGACATGTGGTGTCACGGGCAAACCCATACACGCTTTTAATCCACACTTGGAACATCGACTCCCATTAAGCGAATTCGTTCGCGCCTTTATCGCTGATGTTTTTTTCAAGAGATTTATGTCGCTGTCATAAATAATCAGTAATTAACGAAGAAATAAATCACTTGTTTTTTTCGTGTTTTTATTTTTTACTCGTAAATTTGGACCGTATTACGAAAATTTAATAAAGACATACGTTTAGAAAATCTAGAGAACACTTTCGGAACTATTTAAGTTTATTTAAGTCTCATTATTTTTCATGTTGAACATTTCAATCGTGAATAAAGGTGTTATTAAGAAAATGTAATGAATATTGAAATCAGTTGAGTTAATATTGAGAACAGCCCAAACAACGTTTATTTCAGGCAATACACTTTGATTTTACATGTAAAACGTTATTTAAATAATAATATAAGAAAGTTATAGACAAAAGCTGATATGTCCTTTTCAATAAAAAAGTATGACATGTCCTGACATCTTACACAGTTTTGCAAACGAATAACTCCGGTACATGTTCATTTAAATCACAAAATTCATTTTCGGCTAGATATTTTTGTATTAGCTTGAGAGCGATTTTTTAAATAAAAGATTGCTAAAATCCACTTTAGTTTTAGACTAAACTAGATACATAATTTTAATAAAAAAAAAATTCTACCTGAAATCTTACAGAGTTTCGATAATAAATATTTCCGGACCAATTTTAGAATCACAAACTTCATTTCGGCTAAAGATTTGTATATTACCTTTAAAATGACACTTACAAGGAAAATATTAATAACGAAATGGTAACTGTTTGTCTAAACAAAGATATGTACAATTCAATAAAAAAAGTCGTCCTCGGTCTTTAATCTTACAACGTTTCTTAATGAGTATCTCCGGAAAGTATAGAAAGTACGGCATTTAATAAGAAATAATAAAGGCTTAAACAAAGGCAGATACCAATATAATTGTCTACCTCGCCCTTTAATCTATCTTATTAATATCAAAGATGTATCCAAAAAAAAATTGGTCTGAATGGATGTTTCCAATCTTTGTATATTCATAGATCTTTGTTAATATCTCCGGCAATTTTACGCTGAAATCACAACGTTTACTTCAGACTTTAGATATTTCTATACCTTTATAATTATCCTGAAATAATTTTATTTCATAAAGAAATAATAAAATTTTATACAAAGGCATTACTGAAAGGTATGCTTAAAAATGCCAACTCGGCCTTAAACATTACGTGTTGTCACTGAACCTTGTTGCAGAGACACATATTTTATGAATCTATCGTGTATATGTTTTATTAAAGTTATATTGATTAACGATGTGATACATATCGACACTTGGTTTCATGTGTCACTTGTTTTCAATCCTACTGTGAGAAGTCATGTAGTACTGTTTACTGGAATAAAGCGGGTGTACACTATGATAACGTTGTAATCTGCCTAATTCTTCAGTACCGTTTTCAGTAGCGGGTGACGTAATAGCCAATATGGCGGTGATCAATTTATCGATTCTGGGATTGTCTATAGATACCAATTGTTACTATCGGACCTGCGCCATGCGCATATGGTAATGATGCAATATACGCGGATTGAGTAGCTCCAAACCAGACTGCTCATTTAATTAAGCCGTCTGGTCATATGATAAAATACCCGCTAGTGAGACTTATTATATTCGGATATGGCATAGGATCTATATGTCGCGGCTCGTAAACTGATATTTGTAAATCCTACAAAATCTTATTTGAGATGCCTTTAAACAAAATAATACTCGGAAAAAAATGATTAACATGAGTTGTAGGTGACACATATAATTATATATTAACATAAAAAGTATGAAGCCACTACCATCAGAAAATCAGTGTATTCATGAAGTTGTAATGGGTTAAGAGCATGGGTCGAAATTGCCGTTTTCAACTGTTGAGACTTAAATACACGTATCAAACAGAACATAACGTTGAACTATACATATTGGAACATATTTTGTACGTGCTGATGGTTGTTAACGTTTGTATTTTTTAGTCGGCATATGATATTACTTTTGCACGCGTGATGTTGTTTTTTGTTACGTGCCTTATGGTGTTTTACCTTTATTGATTACCAATATGTTGATTACAATTCTGATGATTTTTCGAATTTGATTATTGTTTTTGTTCTCCATTTCCTCACAGCCCGTTTTGAAAAAACTTTTGGAGCTAACACGAAAGTGTGTTACTCTCATAAGTGATGCGGATTTTATTATATTTTGACTAGCGATTGTAGTATACACTCTCTGTTGTTGGTGTCTGTGTATCGGCTGATAAACAATATAATTGTTATTTGAGCTTTATGCGATACAGTGTTAGATTGCCTGAAAGTAAAGTTTACTCTATTATGCATTAAACAGCAGCACAACCAAATACATTTTCTTCAGAATTATATTCTACGTCAAAAGGAGAAGCTTTCTGTCCGACACATCAAGAATCTCTTTTATACGCACTGTGCAATAGGAAGAAAGAGTTAATAAAGCATAGTCAATATCTCGAAAAAGTAATTGTGTCATTTATGCTCGACCAGCGAAGCGCTTACAAACGTATTGTCCACGTTAAGGTCACTCATCAGAATTACCGAATTGAAGTAATAAGCAAGCTTTCAGTATTTGTGTTTGTAATTGCAACTCATAATATAGCAGATTGCCAAGCCGGTCATGTAAAACATTCACATATTAGTAGAAAGTGCGGTCTGCAGAACGAATATACAAATTATACAAATTAAAAGTTCACGTATTTAAAAAACAAAACCATTGTTAATAGAAATATATATTTTTTAGCGGACTGAACAGCTTTGGTTAAGCATTCCCAATCAAGGTATATATATAATGTGAAATAAACGTGAGTCATAATATTCAATGCAACGTCTGAAACATCGCTATCCTGACGTATATTACGTACAAAAAGGAGTACCCACAGATCAAATCATCAACCGTTTCACGATTCATATCAGTGACCATATTGAAGATGGTCCTCAAATTATGCCACAACCGCGTGTTGATTATCGCGGTTNACTAAACAATTAGTTCGTATGTTAATCAACGTCGGCTGAATCGCTGTTTAAGCCTGATTAGACTATATGTAGAGGAATTCTACCGAGTGACACATTTTCAAGATCAAAAACAAATTTAACGTTAACACGCTGGCCATTTCCTGTAGAAAATTTACTGAAGCGACTGTATTAAATCTTGACACGCAATTCCGCATAAATAATGTAAAACGCTCGGACAGTCAAAGAGTAAAATGCCAAAAACAAATATTAACTGTGGCGCACATTTAATGTGTGCGTTAAAGTAACCTTAATGAAATGACACGGAAAACAATGTATAGCTTGAGATACAAACAGATGAAGACCGTTACGATAGTTACTTAACAAATGATGAAAGAGTATAAACAGCCACAAGTGCAGTTATGTATTCGAATTAAATTTTAACATCGCACATTCAAATACAAAAATGAACGTTAACTCTTTGACAGAGATCCAGGTGTGTCTACTCAAAGATATTCAAGTGAACCGCAATTGTTGCGGAAAGTACATCACATATTACTGACACATTTTAAATAGAAATCATGTGCTGATGGTAGGTACAGTAATCAATAGTGAAATTTAAAACAAAATCCATATCCCATCGATGGCCATTATTATGAGATAAATAGTTAATGGATGAAAACTACTTGAATGAGTGTTTGCACAGGTTTTGAAAATGCAAATAAAACCATGAGTATAAAAAAGAACCAACTTAAACGAACAGGAATTGAAACATTCGGATTCACTTTATACACTTTTAAGTGTTGGTTTACTACCTTTGTAGAATACTTGGCAAAGGTTTATCTGAGAAACACTATCTGATGAAAAGCACTAAATTTGTTATACAATACGCGATATGAGAATACGATTGGATTTAGTAAAGTCGAACGGGAACCTTTAAAAAACGCGCACAATTATTTTCCGGCCGTCATTTCACTTCAAATATATAAAATCGTAACCTTTTACATAATTTTCTATTTAAAAGGTCATCGTGATATAAGTACCTCACATTGTACTATATCATATGAAGGGTATCGATACCAAAGATTGTTATATATCTACACATGGATAATCTATAGATCCGAATTTGCATCGTATAATTTGTTATTGTAAATTTAAATGGCTCTTTACAATTTTTCGATTTGCAATACTAGATGTGTTGGATGAAAAGTTCGCGAGAATACAACAATGATTCAGTCAATAGAAATGATATTGATAAACATCTTATTAATAAATCACCATATGTATTATTTGCACAATGTTTAAGTGTGCGTATACATTACTGCAGTAAGTCAATTCCTAAATATGTTAAAAGTTTAATTTTGAGATTATATTTGTGAATGGTTTTAACTTCCAAACAATTGTTTTTTGAAGTGTTCAAAATTGTTTTAAGATGTGTTATAAATAGTCCATCATATTGATTTACTCACACACTATATTTCGTCATTAATGATCGTCTATGGACATTTGTATGATTTCATAATATAATACAAAGCATGATTAATGAGTTTACTATTAAGACACGTTATGTTTGATATCGTCTTCCCAGTCCAGAATGATGCGTTATAACATATGGTTAAACACATCCATTTTCCATACAGTTGAAAAAGGAATGGTTTGTTTCCACCTACATTTTAGCTTTCTAACATGCATATATTAGGTGTCATCAATATATTGTGCATATGATAATTGTGGTTAGAATATTTGAGGTTAGAGAATATTATTGATGTTTTTTTAGGGTTTGATGAAGGGATTGAATTGTTTTAATAATTGTTTTCTTATCTATTTATAATCTGTCTTACTGTGTTTTGAGTGACAACGATAGGAAGCATATTTGTGGCGGAGACTATTCACCTATCTATGTTTTTGTCATAACGCTTAAGATAAGATACAGAAAATGGATAAAAAGTGAATATTGGAGGAACTTATGAAGACGGATATTACTGAGAGCAACTTTTATTTGGAAATATTTTCGGAACGCTGATTGTCAATAACGTCAAGATATCATACAGTGTGGTGTTAACGGTCGTTTGGTCTTATTTATCAATGCTCTTTAAGTATTCTTTCAATGTCTTAATATGGCATTATTCGAACGATTAATCGCATTTATAAAACATGGTTTAATATTCTAATAATACAAACGTAATTTATTATACTTATTATAAATCAGGTATAATATGCACTTTTTTCGTTTTTTTTTTTAAATGTTCAGATAATGTGTTGTTGCAAAGCATTATATTTGTTGATTTGTTGTAGCACGACCCAAGAAAAATTGTTAAGTTTTGAAACTTATGAACAACATAACTACAAATCATGTATTTACTTTTAGACGGTATAGGAATCTATGTTACATAATAATACACAAAAAAAAGACAAAACAACCTAAAATAAATTTAGTTAACTGCCAGAGACACTTTTATGCAATACACATTGATGACCTAAACCGTTTGAAAAGCGAGCCTTTATGACTAACATAATTTATCTGATACACAACGATGGTTAGCAGTATATTAATTATGGAAAGCATACAGTTATAGTTGATAACGACATTAAATACGAATACTTTTGTAATAGTGTGTGCATAAATAATTATAAAACAAAACACAAACATTATTGTTTTTGCCCTGTATGTATGTTGGTTTGTTTGCACAAACTTTATCATTGGTCATAACTTTTGCAATATAAAATATAGCAACTTTATATTTGGCTTGCATGTGTATCTTATGAAGTTGCACATATTGAGTGGTGAAAGGTCAAGGTCGTCCTTCAAGGTCAAATATATGCGTAACAATCGCTCAAAAAGGGACATTGTGCGTTGTGTTTCACAAACACATTCCTTGTTTCTATTTGACATCATAGTATAGTTTATTATTTCCTAAGAAATATAACAAGGAAACACTGTTTAATTCAATCGTTTCGAATTGTATAAAAGTTCAAAATACCGAGACATTGTGATCTGTGTTTAATGCTGTTTTATTGGGGACGCTGCGGCAAGTAAATGTTACAATGACATGCACTGTCATTTATTTACTAATCTTATTTAAAAAAAAAAAAATATAACAGATGTGTGAAACATGCGTGCATGTGGTCATATTAAATAAGGTGTCTCAAAAAATAAATTGTTCATTTTCAATCCAACCAAATTAATACTATTTTAATAGAACATAAAAACTCAAAGAAGATAATACAACGCACACGATAGTAATATTAATATATTTGTACAATATCTTCTATGATCACTGGAGATCATAAACTTTTCTTTTACAAAATTAATTTTGATACGCCGCGAGGTTAAAGGTACCCATGTCGGAAACTCATGTCTCCCGGGAGACCATTTTGTGACTGACCTAGATTGTGTTAGTCATTGATATCGTAAAGAAGGATCGCCTAAAACGATGTAGACTGTGATATGATCCCCAGGACAGCCGTTTCATAGGACAACATTATGGTTAATGTATTTAATCAGCGTAATGCACACGTCATTAATTTAATGTGTTTAAGATGGGATGAAGCAACTCTATTGCACTACAAATATTTATTAGTGTAAGAATTATAAGAAAGGAATAAATACACTTTGTATAAACTTTCGCCTGACATTGTATTATTAATTATTTATCAAGTATTATTGACAAATTAAAGTGCTGACAACGGTAACGAGTAAAAAATGATCGATGCCTTTTATTAAAATATTTTAGTTAGCCCGTCTACACCGTCTACATATCGGTGACGAATGTTGTTCTACTTCGTTTCTCCACATGTCCTTAACTTGTAGGCAAAAACTGTTCTTGTCTTGTACTGCCATAAAGTTCATTTCATGCTCTACTCTTTGATTTTAAGTATTCAGGGGATAAAGAGAGTTGCATTGTGTATTGCATATGTGCATATATCAAGTTATGTCTAGTTCTCAGCCTCACACGTGTGATTTGATCGGCTCAGCAGAGGAAATGAAAGTCATCATGCACTGTCATTGGCTTCATTCGAGTTATTATCAAAGTTATCTTCTCTGCCTGATACAGTTGTGCCCCTGGTCTCCTTGTGCTCTTATTTTTGCAAACGTACCTGCATACTCCTTTCGATGATTTCAGAATGGGTTACGATCCATTTCATAACTAGACGGCATATTTGGCATAGCTTCTGCACTGCTTTCCACGATGAACTACGATCCATTTCATAACTAGACGGCATATTTGGAATAGCTCCTGCACTGCTGTCCACAGTGGACCCTCTGGTTTGTGCAGTGCGTCATGGTTGTGCAACTAACTGCCTCTGTAGTGTCAATTGAGTATGCGATGTAGATGCTCAATCCAGATATGGGGCAGCTGCTGTTTTTGAGTCATCTTTGTACATGTAAGTGTATGTCTCTGACGGGTAGTCACCACAAATCATGTCGTGGGCGATATATATCTCAGAAAGGTGAAGAAAAGCGTACATGTACACTGGACAGGCGCTACGCCCATGATTATGGTAGATCTTCCTCGTAAATCATTAATTAAATAGTCTTCCAGCAGCTGGAGTTTCACTTCTTTATATTGAGCTCTGTTTACATATTCGTAGAACGATTGAGTATGTCCATAACAATTCAGCAGCAACATGTATGCTTAACCTATTTTATTTCATTGTACTTGTACTTGTGTTTTGAAAAGTCTACATCGCAATTCTTCCAACCCGTAACTGCCAATTGGGTTAATGGCATGCTTTAGTATACATGCTTGTCAGTATGTGTTGCAAGAGACTTAATTTCGTCTAACTAAAGTATTAACTTCAGAAATCCAATACAGCATTACAATAATATTAAATGTTATACAATAAACGATTTGTCAGTCTAAAATTCCTAAATAGTTTTGGACAAATGTGAAGTTCATTACTTGGGTATAATCGAGAAGGATTTTAATGATTTTTACAAGATGATATCATGATGATTTGTGACTGAAAGTTGAATCCAATTAGACTAATCATGCTTTTTAGGCGTCCTCAACGTTAATGATGCGATTTCATTGGCGCGTCGTTTTATCTGAATTTAGTGTTCTAAATCCAAATTTAATATCTGGAAAACAATCCCAGCCATTTAATTACTATTTAAGGTCAATGCTTGACGTACAGAAGATCAATATGTTCGTGATTGTTAATTGCGTAAAATAGATTAAAACTCATCTACTCGTAAGAAAGACGAGTTATTTATATGGACACCCTGCCAAACGAGAGGTTTGTCTGCCGACTTCTAGCTGTGTGAATTGCGATGCAATCTAACATAACTATATGAACACTACATATTTATATAACCGAAAGCTATTCATTATGTAAAACAATATATGCTTATCAAATTTGCTGCATCTATTTGTAAAACATTGGATATGGTTTGACAATGTAATTTTGTTAGAATATGTTCTCAGTTAACAAACTGGACAATAACAGTTGTATGAATTATTCTTGTTCAAACAAATTTTATATCTGCAATTCATAAAAATATCATCAATGCTAAATGAGAAGTTTTAAATAGTTATTTAAACAGCAGATCAAGAAAAGTGGGTTTTAATAGCTTCTAAAATGTTCATAATCAGGGCTTTTCGTCAGGAAATTGGAAAGATGCCCTAGCCTTTAAAATTGGGAATTTCATGCGCGATTACTGCTCATTTTGGGAAGACCGTGTTTTTAAAAGTTTTTGAAACAGGCTCTTTTTCATTGTGCAGAAGTATTAAAAGAAACATTGTGGTGCTTTCTTAATCATATTAGAGCTCATTGCTTTCAATTTAAGAGATGCCCAATATGTCTAATTAAAAAAAAAAAAAAAAAAAAAAAAAAAAAAAAAAAAACATNGGGAAATTCTTCTATCAATTTTGGGAATAAATGACCTTATTTTTCAATTGAGAAGGGGCCGAATTTCGGCCCCTGTTATTTAAGGATGAAACATCCTGATAATAAACTGTTCATGAACTATTTGTGCTCTTCAATTAATGATAGTTTTTGAACTGTTAAAACAACTAGTTGTTTTTAATATTTATTTATTTTTTGTTTGTAGTGTGTTATTAATTAATCATATACTTTCTGGAAATCATCTAATGAACGTGTCTAGAATACCTCTATGTATAGAGTTCATGATCTGTTCTTGAACTTAATTTATCAACAGGGTATGAACTATTTAATGAAATATGAACCTTGATACACGTTCGTTTACTTACTGGCTAAATACAATTGACTAAATGATTGTTTTCTATTGTGTTTATATAGTAATATTCTGAGGTCGATTGAAAATGCTACTGAATCTTCTTTTATTATATCGGCCTTCATACAGTTTGTGTAATAGTGTACACAGTTGTATTAATGATGCGCAAACTTATAGGTTTTTGCTGATGTATAAGGGTCCGTGTGCTAGTTTAACTGGAAAGGTATGACTTCCCATATGTAACGTTTGTGTTGCAGAGAAATAATACAACAATCAATAACGATAACGATATTTTCATATATTTATTTGCTTAATTACTCTCCTGATAATCTTTCTGGAGTTTTAATATAGCTTCATGTAAAACGAGGCTTAATTTATTTGTTAACAATTAACAGTCGATCCATGTTCTTGAGTCATTCTCATAATAATTAAATATAAAGTCTTAATTAAACACAGAACAAAGCAACAACAACACACGCACACCATTTGTTTTGGATTATTTTTATTTAGTCAAATATACAAATTATATTCTTAGTGTTGTTTACCTACGTATAATAAAATACATTCATTTCAGTACGGCTGTGTTTTTAAGAACCATCCCACAATCCATATTTACTTCATTTTGCATTTTATTAAATAATGAACGCATTGAGTGTCATTCTGACAATGGCATTTGGTTGACGTTGAATTAAGATGATCTCCAGACATAGTCTCGCAGTATTTATGCAAATGAACATGATAAAAACGTTCATACACAAACGTAAATTATTGCTTGCATTTACATGTTTACCTGTGCATACCTTTGTTTTTTAATAAAAATAAGCATTACTATCTCACTTTGTTACACGAAGAAGCATTTATTTAATACCACACATATCTTGACAAAATAAAACTTTTGGTTATTCACATCAATAAATATCGCTGTATCTAATATTGCAAAACTTAACTGTTTTAACTGTGTATATATGTATGATTTTTCTAAAGTATTACTCGAAGACAAAAAGATTAAGATAGAGCAGCACAAACAAAAGCTTAGATTATTGTATTTCCTTGACTGCCAATACAATAGTTTTTATATCTTGACACACATACAGCTCGCTAATTTTTTAACAGTTATGACGTGTTGATGTGTAGATGAATACAATAAATAAACACAGTAAACGCTGCTCTTTAAAACAAATGTAACCACACACGCATGTTTGTTGGATCACACACAGGTAATACTTCCAATTTGAATATTTTAATATTTAACGTTCAATAGCAACGTTACACGTAAACTTCCAATATCATAATTACGCCTGAATATGTTAATTATTATTGTTTTGGTTATCTTGGTGTATCGTGTACACTAACAAATACGTCTGATACTTAAATTACGGGAAATACACAGTCATATGTCAAACTAAATTATTTAAGCACATGTGTAAAGAATATTGTTTAATACATTGTTTATAAAATACTTAATGTACAATATATGCTTACGTTTTCACTCATATTATATTGCATTATGCATTCATTTGAAAGGAACTACTAGCTTTTAAACATTTTCAGGATAGTGAAATCGGACTGATTAAAAAGACACACAATGGAACATGCATGTTTAATGTTGTGGTGTTGCAAAAAGGTTTAACTGGGAACAGAATAATTTGAAGACCCATGAAAAAGCTATATTTTTTACTGTTGTCAATTGTATAATTTTCTAAAGATAGTATTATGAGAGCTCATATGCTTTAACATTTTAGGTTAATGCCATACATAATAACATACATGCTTACACAGTACACTCGTCAATGAGCATGCCCACCAGATGAAAAGGGCATAAAACGAAGGGATAAACAATAGAGCCAATGTTGTTCTGTACACTTTTCCCAATGCTATTAGGAAGATAACTCAATTTACAAGCTGTAATATGCATGCACGTTATACTGCCGAACAACAATGCATGGATGTATGGCTTGAAGCCATATTGTCTCAATATAACCTTATTATCAAATACGTTATTCGATTACATACATGTATTACTATTTGTCTGGGAATGGCTAAGTGCCGCGAAAGCCTTTCGCCTGTTGTTTTACTGAAAGCTATTGTGGACTTCATATGATAATCAATTCATTTACAAACTGAACAATATCAATATAAGGATTGTCCATTACTAACTGTTATGGTGTTTACCTCAGATGAGTAGCTTAACGAAAGACTGTCACACTATTTGGGAATGTAAATCATTTGGTATGGCATCATTACATCTTGTCTATATACAAACATAAATTATTTTAGAGAAATATTCGTTGAATAAGTTAAAGTACACAATTATGTATTTTTTTTAAATCTAAACATTTCAACGTTATCTACAAACAATTTCAAAACGCACAAAGCTAAACAAACACACACATGGACGCTTATTACCCAGAACACCATATGTAATATTTTCTCCTCTGATTACGTATTCATCGTATATCAACCAGTTTTAATTTTTTGGTTTATCGACAACGTACATCACTTATAAAAGTATAAATTAAATAAACTTCAGCAATTATACATAAACACTGTTCACTGATAAATGCAAATATATGTCTCGTTACAAATTTGTATAACACATATTTGCTTCCAAGGAACCGTTTCGAATTGTTGAATTAAAATCACACGATTTAAGTTCGCTACGATTTCTCAATTTACGCACAAAAGGAAAACTAAAACTCTGCAAATAGTAAAAGAAATCACCATCATCTTGCTAAGTATTTAATGCAAATAACCAATACATATGCAGGACTGTACACAAATCACAGCATTTAACACACGCGTGATTTAATCTGGTATACCCACGGTTGAAACGATTGGCGCGAAACGATTCGAGAAATGAAACGTATCTCACCAAAGATATGTCAATCAAAAGTAACTAAAGTGTATTGAATTCATACACATCAAGTGCACATCAATTATTTTTAAGTGAGCGTCTAGATGGTATCATTTATGAATGATTATTTAACTCAAACTTTGACAAATCCTAACGTAATGACGCCTTTTTTTCCAAATGATGAGATGGAATTGGGGCGTAGTTGTATTCAATAACAGGGTTTTAAGGTGAAAGTTATTAAGCGATAAAATCCATGTTGTTGCTCTCTTTAAAAAAAAAACAAAAAAAAACATAGTAAATAAATCAATCAAGTTTATGTCAACACTATATTCAGTGTAGCAGCACAAATATATTCGCATAGTTTAAATCATTAGATTTGCTCTACTGACGTTTTATTAATCAATTATACAAAACATTTCGTTCATCACCGATTACACAGATACGTGTTTGTAGTTTTATTACGCTTTCAGAAGTGTATAAACAGGACACAGTTATACTTGTTATAAACATTAACGACCTCTGAAATATGTCAGGAATATTCTTATTTTCACTTTAGTCGGAACATATCAAACTTTAACCAATTCTTGCTGAACTTCAAGGCCTTAAGGCCTTAATGCATTAGTTTGTTTCATTATTTGCTATATCTACGGAAAAGGTCATTACAAAACCAATACATGAAGATATATTATTGTAACAATCCTCTTTTTTATCATAAAAGACCCTCTAAAAACCATATTCTGTATGATATTAACTATCTACTAATGATCTTAAAATATATTGTTGGGTATGCGACTTAATCTCTGTAACAGGTTTTGTATTGCATATTTAATATATATGCACATATTTATTCGGTAGTAATGTCGCTTTTTTATTAGACAATTCATTGGGGGAAATATGCGGAATGTAAAAACATTAAAATAACACTAGAAATATGTGTTTATGTAATCGTAAGTTAAAAAGTTAATTCATATTCCGCACCATGTAAAGACGCGCAAACGAATATGGTTGCTGCTACATTCTTCAAATTATTAATCGTTAACCATTGAATAATTAAAATCAAGGCTATATGTATCAGATTTTTTTCCTATACATTCGACCATTCCTATACATTCGTTATTTTTGTATTCGCTTTAATTTGCATATCATCCGTGCAACGCGCGGTACCGAATTCTCTTCAAGTAAGAAAGACAGTTTGTTGCTCGTGTGAAAACTGAAACAAATGCGCACTTAAACGGTATGTACTTCTACTTATACACAATCCTACACGTAAATCTTACCTTCAAATCAAAAGTTCAACCTATAGTATGCTTTTAAAATCCAATCTTTACATTTTTTGACCCACATTCGTGTCGACTGGTTTTGTAAGTCACGTGATCAAGTTGATGCAAAAGCTTATGACGTATTTGGGGCCCCACACGTATTTGCAATGTGCGCATTGCCTTTAAAAGCGACACAGTTAATAAAAATCCAATTAAGCGCTAAGACAGCGTCAATTTATTTCATCTTAGAATCTTATTTAAATTCATTTTTTATTTTAATAATAAATTCCATTCCAAATGCAAGAACTATTTGCCAGACAACGTACTAAAAGCAGAGGTTGAGGTAAAGATTCAACAACGACCAATCCGTCAGGCTGCCCAAGAACATGGAATTCCATACAACACCCTGCGAGATAGGGTGAATGGTCGAATTGACAGTTACAATTATGGAAAGGAGACGCTGTTCTCATCGGAGGAAGAGTTGGAGTTAGTTGAGCATGCAGAAAATGCTGCTACACTATGCTACGGCTACTCAAACACCAGCATGCAAATATTAGCCGGTGAACTTGCCTACAAGTTGGGAAAGCGGCCGTCGGATAAGTCGCATCCTTCCACTGAGAAGCTTAACCCGTCTGGCAAAGAAATCACCAGTGACGAATTCCTAGAATAAATGAACGTTAACGCTTCACAGAAGGAAAACCTGCCACCAAGCATCGTCATGTGTACGGCATACACGAAAAAGCAAAACCCGACACCCGTGGCCTCTTAAATAAGCCCCGAAACCAAGCACCAGTGGCCTTCAGCAAGAGATGATGGACTTGTCAGAGTCTGACGAGTGGTCTGATGTGGAAGACACAGAAGTTTGTTGCGTCTGTGAAAGGTTTCCGCCAGAAGGATTAAATGAGCGCCCACACTTGAAAATTGTCAATTGAGGACAGTGCGATAAATCCGTTCACTGGGTACACCTTTCTTTCTGTCATGAGAAGGATGTGTTACGAATGGGAGACTTTTTCATTTGCACCCACTGTTAAACAATGTTTTCTTCAAAACGTTTGTATTTTTTCAAGTCTAATAAGTTATATAGTGGTTGTGTGGCGTGAAAACTACTACCCGAATGATTTTTTTATTATTGTTAAACTTATATCCACGAGCAGATTGTTTTAATACTGAAACTGTGAAGTCGGCTAGCTACTGCTGGTCATGTTTATAACGCATTATCGTTTGATTATTAAAATGTATTACAAAAATAAAATAGCATTCCATTCTTCTTCATCACAACTAATTTCCCCCGTCGAGAACCCCGCCACAGTGCGCAAATAAACGAGCCAATCAAGAGCAACGAATGTAACGGAAACTCCAGCTGATTCTCACGTCGGTTGTTAAGGTCAAAAGGTAAGTAAATCAATATTTATGCATATATTGTTTTAAACTTTTGTGTTGAAATAACATCAAATGAATTGTCAGGCGATGAATTGAGAACAGTTTAAGTTCATTATATTTACTTACAACGCACATGCGCCAGATTCAATCCTTAGGTGGTCGATTATATAGGAAAAGAGGCTACATGGTATTTACAATATGATGTGTAAGGGGTTTGCTTTAATGTATATAGCTTATTAATTTGTTACCACAAAGTCGTTCATTCAAACAAAAAACTCACAGTGCAAAACAGTTTACTTTATACCAATCTGTATTTGTTTCATTTAGCGACTGTTCAATGCTATCTATGTGAACGATTTACTATGATAATTTGCTGTTCTATGTTTGAATCAGTATCGATGTTGCCAAACATGTTTGAATTTGAAGAAAAAGCGTATCCATTATTATGACGGTGGTATTTTGTTTACATTTAGTTAAGATATTCGCCAGACATATAATTGCTGTTTTAAATGCAAATATGCTTTGTTGAAATGAACGAGGCACTAATGTTTTAACGACGTAATTTGTAAACGTCTATTATAAAAAAGTCTGTTCTGATCTATACGAGACACTCTCTCGGATAATTAAAACAAGCGTTATTCATTCTGCATTACCAACAAATGTCAGAGTTATTATTGATTTATACTTACCTAATCCGTAGATAAATAAGCAAAATGCCCGATGTATATCACAATATAACATAGACATGACAGCATCCTATATTTATAAAAGCCAATACGATTGACATTATATTAGTATATTTTGCAACATGCAATATGCGAGATAGGCAACACACGCCTTTTTGTAAGAAGTACCTTCAGGAATACTAATATTATATAGACAGAACGTGTGCCTGAATTCCCAAGACAATAGATGATCTTATATACGATTAACAAAACTTAAGATAAGATTTATGAAGAAGTAAATGCATTGCAATATCATACTTAGTTTTCTTAGCATGCATTTGGTTTATATAAACTTTCATACCATGTAATATATTCTAAAGCAACTTTTGGGATATAAAAAGGTGATTTAAAGCAAAACACGCTGCTGCAATTTTGCGGGGCTGGTATCTTTACTTATCTTATGGATATTTTCAATTCGACATTAAAACCCGGCATTATAGGTAGAGTTTCTTCTTACAAAACGTATCTTAATGCTTAAGAAATGTCACTTTTAAATCATAGTTTGTTTTGAATAAACCATGGCCAATAAATAATAATCTTATTACACTATTTACAAATTAGTAACGTGCAACTGTAGAAACACAAAGAGACACACCATTTCACACACATTATCAAATCCTGAATAGTTAATGCAACGTTATCATAGTATCCTTCATAGATTACACACATTTTGTATACATAAATAAAGATTTAAATCAGGTTGCTAACTTACATACTAACGAGAGAATATAATTAGTGATAATACACTTTGTTTTAAATAATTTTGAATATGTGAATAGTATGTATTTATTTTGACCTTGCAGTCAAGGATAACACATGAAAGTGCAAGCACTTATTTCCAATGGGGTCCTTTGGTTTTGCTGAAGAGACAGCCAGCGGAAGAGTAAGTATTGAGATACAAGGAATCCGGGTGCGATACTCTAGCTCTTTGCGAATAGATCCCTTGGTTCTTTTACGTACTCAGTGTATGGCACCGATACATGCGAGAATTACCTGGGTTTCATACCAGTACATCTCCTAGTTGGGTGGGAAACACTTGAAGCATTTCTGAAATGTCCAGTGCCCCGGCCATGGATTGAACCGGGGTCCCTGGAATGGAAGACCAGAGTGTTACCACTCGAATACCGCATCACCGCACCAACCTACAGTAGTAGCAGTTGATGTGAAGATTAGAAGAACTTTGTTTCAAACAAAGGACACGTTTAATGTATTGTCAACTGCGCTGGGGTAATAAAAACAAATGTTTTAAAACCAAATTTACACACATTTTGTATATACAACATACATTATGATTTGAAATAGAAACAATGTTCGCTGTATAATAAATACATGAGGCATTAGTTCTAAGAAATGTTTCCAAGCTTTATAAAAGAATGACATTGGACATGCAAGTCTTACAGACACTTATTGCATGTCATTCGAGATTACAATGACAAAATTGGCTATATCTCAGATAAATTGGATCACATTATGGCACATAAAGGTCACTGAATTGACCAAATAATCTGTATTGCAAATCACAAACAAATGGATGAACAGCAAACTGTTGTATCGTAACCTTGAACATACAATCCTCCATCTTTTGTTGCGAAGAAAATTACAACTATTGAATAATAATTACAATTGTAATATAGTATGTGTTCATTGAATGCTCTCTCAATGCCTGCATTGGTAATAATATAGAGACAGAATTATGTTTCTAACATAGATGTTTAGTTTGTTCCATCGATAATAATGCATAATTCATTTTGTTATTGTATGTGTTCACGTGAAATGTTACATTGAAAAACATGTTGAACAGGTACGTCGACCAACTATCCTATCACCGACGGACTGTCGGACTTCCACAATTAACATTTAAACACTATAAACTATTTATTTCAGAAAGCAGCTCTGTACCACATGATGTTACCCAACATTCGTTTCATTCATCCGGTAAGCGTAATTCGGATCACAAAGTGTAACCATCGTTTAGCGTTTGTCTATGTCACGAGCGTTCGATACAGTAGTCTTCTTATCAAATTGATCTCTGATCCTTTGTCGATATCCACATGTTCTACGCATATTTATTAACAAGAACAAGAACTGCTGAATAATTACTACAGAAGCCAACTTTGTCAGTTACACTGTTATTATACTTTTGTAATGTGTTACATTACGTAAACACATTTTGATATTCTATCGTTGAACAATACAAAATATATGATAAGAACAATACAAAAAGATAAATGGAATTTATTGGCCAAATGGCGGAATATAATTTACACTAGACTAGCACCAGAATAAATAAAAACCCAGCTATAGACTAACACTTCAACTGAGGAATGTCGCGGAGGCGACCGGAAGTACTGCCCTAAAGATAGCCCCAACCACAGTTGCACCATTGATTTCTCTTCTCGTTTATGCAATCATCGCCTCCAGATAATGCACCGCATCCTATGCTATTTCGCAAGAGCTCCGCATCGGGCTCACATTTAATTATGCAATTCCTATTTCAACGAGCACCTGGCTGCTTCGGAAATATATATCATTATACACGGGCAATCGCTGAGGCCACCGCAAACGGCCAAATAAGTTCTCGGTACGCCGTACCGTAGATAGTCCAGTGCAACATATTTTACAAGCGCAATCGCGAGGGCCACCGCAACCAGCCAAATAATTATCGGTACGCCGTACCGTAGATTGTCCAGTGCAATATATAGTTAAATATTCGCAATGCCACACTATTTTTTAAAGCCAAAAAGAGCTATTCTAGGTACGCCTAAACATGCCGTGCCATCGAGCGAGTACTAGAACACCCATGCTATACCGAAAATCATTTTGAAAGCATTCCTATCACCCTCACACAGACTAGCAATAGATGACGACACAATGGTACGTTTACCTCCCACGGACGTATGTTCACCATTATATAGTAACATATTTATACTTTTAATATTCCGATTACCTCCAAGACATAGAATTTCCGCCTAAATGACATATAACAATGAAGTATCAAACATATAAAATGAATTAATACTGGCATATACGTTATGGTGTCAGATCGTCCTAGATATTAAGAATTAATTGTTAATGTAAAAACATTAGGTTTCGATTTGCAAGAGACGCATATATTGTGGCCGCATGTGCACAGATTTTTAAGACAATCTTATACAGTAATACAAAATTTCTATTCTATACTAACAAGTATAAGTGATGCGCATGCTATTTTATTTTCATCATGTGCATAAATCTATGCTCAGGTAAAATATGTAGTAAATATTTCGTAAATTTTGTTTAAAAATGAAGCGCATTACGATGGTAGCCGCCCACGTAAACCTCCCTTTACTTTTATCTGGTGGGAATACCTTACCTAGGAAGGTACGTCGGACACGTAGCAATGCACTTTAACCATTCCTTAGAATATCGGAATTACGGCCTTTATCCGAGCACGTTCATAACATCAAACAACATATGTATACATTATACATAAAAACATGTACTCATACAAAACATGAATTTGAATTTGATGTTGCCACGTTGACGCCTTTGCTAGAACTGATTTATATCGCTATTTATTTCTATAAATAGCCGTAAACAAAACAAACTTGCAAAACCGGTTTGTTTCCTTATGTCCGTCAGGAAAAAAGTACTCCGCTATACGATGTAACGCGGAGTACTAATTATAGTTCACACAATTATGCGGCAAAAAACATATTAAGACACATTCATTTCGTTTCAGAAGGCACAAATCACATCACTTTTAAACGGCAAGTAAATTACCACAAAAACTTAAACACACTGCATGATTCTTTGTTCCCAATAATTTCTATTCGACCGGAGTCGTGTCTCGGCGTCATCCTGGATATTGACCAATTTATGAACGTTGGCGACGTATCCATGCTATGGCGCCGCAGCTATCCACGGTTGAAGGCCCGACGATTAAACTGACGTCTTCCCCAAAACTTGTACTGTTAATGAACATTACCCGAACGTGTGCCGTGGTTTCTCGCATCAGATTGACATCCATTCTGTAATAAAGATCTCGGCAGTACATTCGAACATAACAAAACAGTTAAACATACATGTAAGTATTAACAATCTATTTGGGCGTGTGGGTGGGTTTTCTCAGTCAAAAGTATTTCGCAAAAGACCGATATAAAGTGAGACTCCAGTTTATATACCGTATTAGTGAGGTCAGAACGCATGGATTGTTGTCGTCTGCTTGTATCTTATTATCGATACGAGATTTAAACCTTTATCTACCAAAGATATGTATTTGCTACTTCAAATAAAGGAAATTATTTTTTTTTAATTAATTGTTATTAGCGTTAGCTTAATTGACGCATAATTTATGAGGAACACACTTTTAGTTTGGGAAGTCAACTAGTGTTTAACATAACAAACTGGTCAATGTTAACACAAACTGCGCTTCGCAGATGGTAGCGCTCTTTGCCAGAGTGTGCATAACTTTAGCGCTTAAAAGCAGCATTAGTCATGTTGAAAAGCAGCATTAATCCTATTCATATATGCAAATAACGTCTTAACCAATAAGCATGTGTCGTGTGTCCCCTTTATATCAATGCATTGGTTTGCAAAATGCGTTTATTCCACTTGAAAAATTTCTTGGAAGCCAATAAAGGTCCTCAGTGGATACGGTCAAATGGCCACGAATGGCGCCTATTCCATTCAGCCAGCATCTGCATTTTTATTCTCAGATGATTAAAGAACATAAACTAGTTTGTTTTTGTATTAAGGACCGTTATTAAAAGACAATACTAATAGTAAATTTGACTTTGAGTTTGAATTGGCATTTAGTTCAGTTGTTCAGCAAAATTATGGAGATTAACATTGAACACATGTTCAATAATCTAAGGTTCTTTACATAATGAAAGAGCAAACTTTACGACTATCTTGTCGCATGTCTTCACAATAGTTAAAGGTACGACAATGTGTCAACATATTTACATAAACACATATTTAAGTGATTGATTATGAGTAGTTATTGATACAATATTGTAATAATTAGAATATTTTACTAACCGTAGTTAAGGTCCCTATAAAAATAGAAATACTTCTGTTATGGATCATATATAATAGTACAGTATTACAATCCCCCTGATCTAGTAACTTGCGTTTCAGGGATATAAAACTTGACGCGGGGATCCATCAGTAACAGCTGAGAAACACGACTACTTCATTAAAGCAGAGACCAGCTCGCGGACACGAGCTCCATTCTTTGTTTTGTATCTGTTATTATCGCTGTATTGCATCCATTATTTAACAAACTTGTACATGTTGAATATTTTTATCAGTAATTGTGATAACTACACTTTTAACAAAATATAATTTATAACAACTGGCATGACCGAAATATTTCAAAAAGAAAACAAAGAAGTACGGCTTATTTAAGCCGTCTTACTTAAGAAGCGGATGCCCTGTTCGGTATAATGTGTCATTCCTTCTAGCTAATAGCTAAACAAGGGGAGTTTGAAACCTTAAGGTACCATGTTGTAAAAAGGCTAATGTCCTCAGATAGTAAACCCATTCGTCTTTGTTGGGGGATAGAAACAATTAAGCAAAAACGAAATCTATAAATATGATTTACTTTGCAGTGTCGACTTAATGTCCGATAGGTTATCGACTGAATGAAACAACAATCGCTCAATTAGACTCGATTTTCTCAATTATCTGACTTATGTTAACGATAGTTATACATGTGGATAATAAGTCACTGCAAAGCGATTCAGTATTTAAATTACATATCTATCTTTATACGCGTTTCTGAGTATATTTAATTCGTACTATTTCTAATATTATTCTAATGAACAATGCACTGACAATACAAATACATGTTTTTTTTTACCAATATAACTATTGAAGAATATTATACATTGCTCCTTATATATTAAGTCAGCTTTAATTAATTTCGTTATTGTGGACTATGACTAGAACAGTAAAGGCATCTATACCCTGATAAAAAGCATTGCTTAGGTCTGTTTGTTCTAGTTGGTTCTATTCAAATGAGTCACCCAGACATCTGTGTTGTATTTCAGGATATTGCACAGGAAAGCTTTTGATTTCTATTGCTTCGGAACTTGTAAACAATTTTAAAGCGCTTCATTAGAAAACAACGTAACACAACTCGAAGTACACCTTCTGTTCATAATTAATATCGGGTTTATTAGTTTCAGAAACTTTAAAGGATTGATGCCTCGAACAGTGCATGCTTGAATTGGAATGATTCCGAGGTCCCGACAACTGACTGGATTGTCATATTTATACAATAAAAACAGCATTGTTAAGAATGTAAGTTCGGTTAACGATAATGTTAGATGTTTGCCAGACATAACATAGCCCAGTATTTATTTAAATGAGAGGGATGGATTAAGATTGAGAGACGATTGTGAGTTATATACGGCATCGTGTCCTAGCATATGTCTATTATGAATTTGGAAAGCAATATCTAACACGCTATCATTGCAAATTGAGTCTTTTGAGATTCACATTATATTGTGGACGCTATTTTAGTGACGCATTTTTTTTCCAAATTATCAATTATAACCGTAAAAAACCAATACTTTTTTGTACCGATAACATTTGATGAATATATAT
>VMBQ01000159.1:982228-1028159 GCA_007657795.1 Dreissena rostriformis
ATATATAGTTTCTTGTTTGTTCCAGTATTTGAATGAAATTACTCGTTTTCATTAATATTGTCATGTTGTGAATCTGTAAATACGTCCATTTAAACGATAATTTGACATTGCATGTTTTTAATCGATTCATTTCAAATATCGAAACACCCGTTGCATGCCTTTAACTAACGAATATCAGTGTAAATATTCTGTTACGATACTTTATGAAGAATAAAGCCATGTTCTATGGTATCTTTAAATTATACATTATAAATAATTCCAACTATTTGCGTTTTTATCCATCTACTTGTCTTTTGTCCCTGCTATCTAGTACGGTTCAACTATGTGTGTGGGTATCGCTTGTCATGTAACAGCAGTTTGGTATGAAACTGCATGCGAATCAAGGTACAAGGTCGAAGGCTTTGCATAACGCAGCTACTTGGACCAGGATTGAGAACTAAGCATGTGTCGATGAACAGGTCTGATGTCTCAAATCTGCAACTGACTTCTCGAAGAGGCCTGCTTAGAAACGGAAGAAGACTACCCGCATTGTAGACTTGTCTCAAGCAGGGTGTATACCCGTTATCGAGTACGATAATTTGGACGCGGAGGCGACAATGACGAGGGTCAGCGTGTCGACATGGCGGAATAGCAGGTCAATGCAAAGTTTGACAAAGCTTTCAATGATATCTGCTAGTTCATTTATTGAGGTGTTTATTACCGAGTGATTGATGTCGCATGCATACCACGTTTTCGTTGTCGTCATGCCAGGCAGAGATGGCGTATCCCTCCAGTATGAACATAGTTTTATGTTAACTGAAATAGGTAAGTTAACGGAAGTAACAATACTTGTAAGAAATATAAAACAAAAACATATAATGGTTACTTTTGAAACAGACTTTGAGAATAAATGTTTATCGTATTGAATGCAGTTTTTGAATTGGTTATGGTTGTTGTGGTATCTGATTAATAATTATGGTCGTTACTCTACTCATAGTGTAGTTCCGCTAGGCCGTCGGCTCGTTTTGAAGGGAAAAGATATGTTTGCCTGTTTTTTTTGGTCAAGATATTGAAGGCTTGAACTTACGCGGCTGCCTAGCCCGCTCGCCCAGTTGTAACAGTATTAATAAATTAAGTTTGATAATGTGTATACATTTAAGATTTAGGTGCCCACGTTCCAATTTGTAATTAGATTAATGGGAATTGGTGGGTATCTTACGTTCGTTGTTTGAGTTTCTTTTCAGTGATGTAATCATCGTTGGCAGACGTTTATGGACAAGGCCGTTTATCAGTAGCAGAGGTTTTGTAGAAATAGTCGAGCAATCAATCCATTAGAAAGCCAAACGGCCATTACTGGTGTCGATAAACAGTTTCAAATTTGATTGTTGTATGTTGAAACGTATCTGCTTATACAAGCTGTATTACTGAGAAATGTGTTGTTTTTTTTTCGTTGAAAGGGAAATGCAATTGTTTCACTCGCGAATAGAAAATTTTAATAAATACACCTAATTTATTTGCCTCATTGTAAACTTCCATTGATCTATTAGTATACCATAATAGTATAACTTGTTATATCTCCGTCGGGCTTGAAGGTTTCATATACCCAGCGCGTGGGCCTAAACAAAGTAAAATGGGTTTCCCAAAGAGTCCGGTAAGGTAATAATAATATAATATATAGGCATTTATCTGAACTCCCCTTCCTCTCGAAGAAAACCGTTGAAATTCGGCTACAGTGAACATCATTTTTCTTTGGTGCAAATAGACGATAGCCCTCAACTTCTTATGGTATTTATATAATATGTGCCTAAACTATTCACTGAAATGCTAAATTGATGCTTCGATACGCATGTTAATGTTTACAACGTTTTATTAGCAAGAAATACTTATGTCGAGTCCACTGATAACACGTAAAACATTTATCAAAGCCGAGTTCGTGTCTGAAGTTATAAGATTATGAAGCAAACCGCGGAAAAAAAACATATTAACCGATATCAACCTTGCAATTTCAAGGAAATACCAGAAATATTTGATGCGATTTGTTGCAAAATTTAGTAAAAAATGTTTAGTAAACTGATGTGTATGTA
Organism: Dreissena rostriformis; assembly: GCA_007657795.1. NCBI lineage: Eukaryota > Metazoa > Mollusca > Bivalvia > Myida > Dreissenidae > Dreissena > Dreissena rostriformis. Next base: position 984,292 of record VMBQ01000159.1, read on the forward strand.
CTTTTAAGTGTTTTTTTTTCAGTGTAATAAGTCGTTTCTTGAAACTAAATAGTGTTCTTCACATTCACACACAATCACTTTTTTTTCAACTATATGCCTGTTGTGTTATTGTTTTCAATACATCGCTTGTGATGTGTACATGGCAACCCACATTGCCGCTAATGGTATGCGATATANCTACATTTTGTACGTGGGGATAATGTTCGCAATACAAGTCTATAAAACACCACAAATGTGTTCCACAAAAATAATCATTTTGTTCCACAAGTCAAGCAATTGGCCCTTCAAGTAAGTATGATGTTACTTTTGCAGGCAGTTTTTTTTGTATTTGTGTTTAACTTGCCTTCTGGCGTTTTACTATTATTGAGCACCAATATTTGGATCGCAATTCTAATGATGGTTCGATTTGGATTTGGTTGTATCCATTTCATCACAGCCCGTTTTGAAAGGTTATCAAGACAAAAGTTTGGACGTATCACTACAGCGTGTTACGCTCATGCGTGATGCGGATTTTCTTAAATTTACACCAGCGATATATTATATACTCTCTGGTGTGCATGGTGTGTGTTTCGGCTGATTTACATTGGCTATGTTATCTGAGCTTTATGCAAGACAGTGTTAGATTGTCTGGAAGTACACTTTGCTGTATTCTGCAGTACAAACCAAACGCAATCAAAAACATTTTCTTTACAGCTTTATTCACATCAAAAGGAAAGTAATACACCACGACACATCAGGAATCTCCGTTATACGCATTGTCCAATAGAGAGAAAGAGTTAATTAAGCATGGTCAATACATTGATCAAGTAATCTTGTCATTTGTGCTCGACCAGCGAGGCGCTAACAAACCTATTGTCCACGTTAAGGTCACTCACCAGAATTACTGAATTGAAGTAATGAGCTAGCTTTAAGTATTTGTGTTCGTAATTGCAATTCATATTATAGCAAATGCCATTACCACGCCTGCCGTATGAAAATGTCAAATATAAGTAGAGAGTGATGTTTGCAGAACACATACAAAGTTATACAAATGTAAAGTACACGTGTTTCAAAAACAATCCTTAATGCAAAGATATTACTTTTAAGCGGAATAAATAGTGTACAGCATTTGTTAAGTATTTCCAATCAAGATTAATATAATGTGAAATATAAGTGAGTCATAATATGCCATGCAACGTCTGAAACATCGCTATTCTGACATATCAAACGTAAACCAAACGAGTTTCCAATGATCAGTTAATCAACGATTAATGTCAGTTACCGTTTTGAAAAAGGTCCTAAAATAATGTCACAACCGCGTGTTGATTATCGCGGTTCATGAATAACGCATTGATCTTTCCAGTAAGATTGAAATCTTTAACATACATTATATACGCCTGTAACATACGAAACGTCTCATCTGAATGTATTTGATTTCCGTATTATACTCTTATCGGTCGTGTATGTTAATATATCGTTCTTTTATTCAGTAATGCCATTACTCTTTATAGCATGACTTTTACACGATAATGTATCTGCTGATAATGTTTCGGAGTTTAATTTTTCTTAAGTGAATATATAAGAGCAATAACGGATGTGAGTGTGCAACGTGTTTTACATTTGTAATTTTAAATATATCAGAGTTACGCTCTTTAGCAAAGAGGATTTGCAAATAAATACATACGTGTAATATTTTATGTTTGGGATAAGATCTCATGTAGTAGTACTTTGCGTAAAGCAACGTTAATTGTTACAGTGGCAGTTCAAATTATACTATTATGCAAGTAGTGCATATATGCATGTTAACGTCTGATAATAATAATAAATTAACCAAGCACTAAAATCATCCTTAACATGCGTGTAATTTAAAGCATCGATCAAATATCCACTGTGAATAGGTGACCCGACGAAATGAATCGAATTAACAGGGAGGAGACAAATTTGCGAAAACAAATAGTATAAGTGTGTGTTTGCTCCTTGATTGAATCATATACTATGTAATAAATAATAATTTTCAACTATAATGATATTATAGTTGACAAATTAGGTCAGGTAAATAATGTATTTGCGTCTTTGTCCACGTTTTCTTTACATAATACCTTTTGTTAATTGTCATATTAGTTTTGCATAATTAAAAATGATATTTGTCGTTCATTAAATTATAAATCACCGATACAATATATTGTTTCGGTGAAATAACGTCGTGAATATTTAATGACCTCGTGTCACTAAATAACCATGTTTTCTTGTAACATTTAGGCAATATAACATTAGTTTTGTAGTTTAAAAGCATTTGATAAAACGATTTCTGCACTCGTTGTGAACTCTCTTTAATGGAATATGGTATGAGTTGAGAAACCATTGTCCGATATAATTGTGTCCAAATATTAACACAACATTTAGTTACAACGTACGACACTCTTTCAACTTAGCACACAAAACTGTATCGATCTTCGAAACGGTATGCAAAAGTAATGCAGTCATCTTCACATAAAGGACTCACAAAGAGCATATGGTCGAGCATCTACATGCAACATGTGATAGTTAAATTTATTTACGATACATGTGTACTCACAAACAGCTTTTCATATAATTATTCGACTGCTATCTGTGTACAATTCTGTTTCGATTAACGTATGCTAGCTTCTTGTCAAACGCCTAAATAGTTTCCTCAATTAATGGCGGGTATTTCACTTCAACAAGGGCAGTCGATACAATTAATATTCAATATGTAAATTTCTCTTGTTATTTTAGGGAAGCTGAAACGCACGTTTAGTTAGCTTAACGTCTTTTCCTAGATAATGCATATCATTTGAACAATTTTATCCCAACACTAGGCTTATAAATATTAAACATCGTTTTCGTTAATCATTACGGTGTATTGGATCCATTATTCTTAACATAGCTATTGGGTAGACTTATTGTTTTATATTTGAATTAATAAATTATTGTTAAAAATCAAAAGTGACATACATGTATTGGCAACGAAAATGTATTAATCTCCAATAATGGTACTCCTGTGACCACTGATCCCTTGAATAAGTTTGTAATGAAAAATATCCTGTCGATTGGCAACTGAGCATGTGCTATTTCAGTCAAAATTTAAGTACGACTCATGACAATATCACAATGGGTTCATTGAAAATGATGTTTGAACATTCTAAATACACATGTATTGTGTAAAAAATGGCCTTGTGGTAAGTCAATGCGTATGGCGTTGTTCAGCTACTTCGCCGTCTAGAAACAAAAGCAGCAATCGTGCGCGTCAGTTAAACATGTTTCATACGATATGCTGTGGTTGACATATAATTCCATCATTAACAAATTACAGTACACATGCGTAACATAACCTTGTGAGTGTCTTCATGTGTTAAAATTGGAATGTCAATAATCAAACTTAAATATAGTAGTCATATATACTTTATTTCCCCAAATTAGAACTTTGTCATAACATTTCGCAATAATTCAGTAACGCGACATGAGTATTCTTGATATTTCCATATCAAGGCGAATGAGTGTTGACCGATGAATTGAGAAAAATGGTTCTAATTATGCTGATGTTAATTATAGCGGTGAAGATATGAGGATGGTGCATTGAAGGACGATTATACCAATAATGCTGGTGGGTTTGATTATGATGATGAGGCTGAATTATGAAAATATTATAAGCAGCCTGTGATACCCATTGTTTCCATTCAAACAGAACGGATCAGTTTACTGTCGCTTAAACACATTATCAGCTTTATTTCATCAATACGATTAATGCATTATTTAATAAATGATTTTGATTATATCAAAATTAATAGATTAAAGGATGTATTATTCAGGACCTATGGCCGATCAAATGATAAACACATTTGGAATGAGCACATTTGCATGTTATTGGCCAATTATTGGGCAATTATCCAATATATATTAATCGTTGGTAATTGAATTGTAATTGAACACAAAACATCTAACAGGTTTACTTTATTTATTTCCGATAACATTATTTGTTATTTTTATTGGAATTAATTGTTATTTACTGATGATATAAAACATAATTGAGTATCTAATAATTACATCAATATAAACGTGAGTTGCACGTGTTCACGTAAAGATATTGCACGAACATATGGTACAAAAAGCATTTTGGATTGCAATATTTGGTTTAGAATTAAGTTATTGCATATGCTCCCTTCGGTAATAGAATACTACGTGTTATTGGAATCATTGAAGGTGATTTTATTTTAAGTCATTATTCTTTTAGTTACACTAACATACATTGCCCTCAATGGACTGAAACATAGTAAGGTTCGTTATATTGATGGTCTGTAAATACTCAGTATATGTTTCAGCACCCACACAGTTATTATAAACTATCAAGTAAGTATTATACTTACCGAAAAATGCATAACAATCTAAGTTTACGAAATGTCCTAAACAGACACTCAGATACAAAATTACTTCTGCTCTTTTAAGACAAAAATGTGACAAGATTGAATATTGGAACTTATATGGTGTCATGTTAGTAAGTATCTTTAACGATTTCTAGACTAAGTTTGAAAACATGTTTCTTTCAATACAGAGAGTATTCTAAAACAATGTCACATAGTTGCTAATTAATAGTGTATGTAATTAATCTCGTTTTAAGTATGAGTAAAGTTTAAGGTCAAATCCCTTTATTAGTCACACATACATTCCAAGTAAAATATGCCGGATGATTCGAATACTGCTGTTTCGCGCCGTCTTGGTAATAGTATCACAATACACTTACACGCAAGGTTCGTATAATTTTCATCAATGTACTCTTGTTTCGTTATACTGAACCCTGTATAGCATCTGAAAACATGTATGGCGATAACAATTGATATTTATTGTAACGGTCTGAAATGTATTTGACTAATATCGTCCTTTCTTTTATACCTTATGATAAAATATGACTGCAGTGAAATAACAGCAGTGAAAATAAACAATGTTTTTTTTCACCGATGAAAAAAAAATCGGAACCTCATTTTGATTATCATATCATGATTTACTTCCCTTGTTTATATCGTTGTTTTTATATTTTTCTATAATCACGAGTGAAATAAAATCGATATTCCACCGAATTAAAAAACAAATCCTTTTATTTTATGCTTTTTTACGCTTTATTTACATTGTTAAAGAGTTTAACTGAAGAATTTCGTTGGAATACTGACGTTATTTCGTCAACTATATATTGAGGTACGCCACGGGAGAAAGGGTAACTTTTCAGCGAAAGGGAAACAGCTGTTAATTATTTTCTTGTAAAAGAGGCATAACATAAACAGAAAATTTGCTCATGTCAGTGTAAGATTGTTTGTTATTTCAATCGTGATCATAGAAAAATAATATTTTCACTAGTGGGTGTGCCACTCGTGAAAATGTATTTTCTATGATCACTCGTGAAATAACAAACGATCTTTCACGGACACATTAAATAACTTTATATAAACATACACCACTTAAAATGTCTTTGAACAAATTATAAGAAAAGTCAATACCAAATATAGTTTGTTATTCGAGGGTTATACAAGCGAACTCCTAATGCGATACCAACACACCGCGTCCGTGTCAGCGGATTAACGAACAAAGATATTAAGTTCGAAATTATTTACATCTCGTACTGCTTTATGGTGAAAAATATTGGTGTCTACTCGTCATCAATATGTTCTATAATGAAATTAAGTTGACATCTTACGCCACAATTGTCATAATATGTGGAAATGTGTTACTTCTCATCAAATAATAAACACTAAGGCTATGTAATGGATAGCACGGGTTTTTGTAGGTGGGTCGCACAATTTATTGCGTAAGGACAGACATTTCAATCAAACGGTTACACTATTCCACATATTAAATATTACGTTAAAATTGTCGTACTATGTAGGAATGTGTTACTTCTCATCAATTATTCACACCAAGGCTATGCAATGGATAGCACGGTTTTTGGTAGGTGGGTCGCAAATTTATCGCGTAATACAAACCTTTCAATCAAACGGTTACAGTATTGCACATATGGAATATCCCTTTTTTTGACGAACGGAAAAAAAGTTATTGATGCATGGAAAGTGTGTTGATTAAGTTATTGTGACGATGTCCACCAACGAGGAGGTAGTAAGTATCTTGTCCACTATAACGTCGTCCATCATTATTACTGAATTGCATTATTTATACAGGTTTACGTTATCATTTGTGTTAATTGAATCGTATTTGACTTAAGTAAATTTTTATTATATTCCTAAGTTGTGATTGCAAGCACGTGTTTGGACCCATATGTACTACTTTACAGCTTCAATAATATGCTCATTGTCTATTGCATTGCTTTACTAAAGTTTCAAACTTTAATAACACTCTTCTGATACCTATCACACGCGTCGTCTTGTCTTTTTGAAAGCTACCACAACCAAATGGTTGTCAAAGCTGTTCAAGAAGAATGAATTTACTTTTATAAGAATCTTGTAATGATTAAAACGCATTTGTGAAAAATTCATGCAACATGTGTCATATGAAAAGCATTTGATATTGTTATTGTATGCCTTAGAAAGTCAATCGTTTGCTGAAGACTGAATCGAATTGTGATTGGTAACAACCTGACTAATTAAACAATGAGACTTGCAAGAAATTCTGTCACAACAAAAGCATTGCAATTTCTTTTTATATTGATTTTCTTGTATTATTAGTGTGTGGTTTTGGATTACGTATATTTCAAAACATAGAGGTACACGTCAGCAAGCAGAACACATACATCTTTTCAAGGGTTAACTTTGTCACTGTTTGAACTCTGAACATTAATTATTTGTATCACACTTAAAATCCAAAGCAAGTGTACATCAACGCAAAAGAAGTGTTTAATTCAAAACAGAAACATGATTGATTGATTGTGATAACTTGTGTATTTTACACAAAATGCTCTAAGCAAAAAACNCTTTCATTTTATGCTTTTTTACCCTTTATTTACATTGTAAAAGAGTAAACTAAAGAATTTCGCCGGAATACTGACGTGATTTCGTCAACATAAATTGAGGTACGCCATGGGAGAAAGGGTAACTTTTGAGCGAAAGGGAAACAGCTGTTAATTATTTTCTTGAAAAGGGGCATAACAGAAACTGAAATTTTGTTCATGTCAGCGTTAGATCATTTGTTATTTCAATCGTGACCATAGAAAAATAATATTTTCACTCGTGAATGCGCCACTCGTGAAAATATATTGTCTGTGATCACTCGTGAAATAACAAACGATCTTTCACGGACATGAACACATATCTTCTTTGTATCTTGCTATTAAATAACTTTATATAAACATACACCTCTTAAAATGTCTTTGAACAAATTATAAGAAAAGTCAATACTAAATATAGTTTGTTATTCCAGGGTTATACAAGCGAACTCCTAATGCGATACCAACACACCGCGTCCGTGTCAGCGGATTAACAAACAACGGTATTAAGTTCGAAATTATTTACATCTCGTACTGCTTTATGGTGTTAAAATATTGGTGTTTACTCGTCATCAATATGTGCTATAATGAAATTAAGTTGACATCTTACGCCACAATTGTTGTAATATATGTGGGAATGTGTTACTTCTCATCAAATAATAAACACTAAGGCTATGTAATGGATAACACGGGTTTTTTTAGGTGGTTCGCACAATTTTTTGCGTAAGGACAGACATTTTAATCAAACGGTTACACTATTCCACATATTGAATATTACGTCACAATTGTCGTACTATGTGGGAATGTGTTACTTCTTATCAATTGTTCACACCAAGGCTATGCAATGGAAAGCACGGTTTTTGGTAGGTGGGTCGCAAATTTATCGCGTTAAAACAAACCTTTCAATCAAACGGTTACAATATTACACATATGAAATATCCTTTTTTTCGACGAATGGAAAAAAGTCATTGATGCATGGAAAGTGTGTTGATTAAGTTATTGTAACGATCTTGTCCACCAACGAGGGGGTAGTAAGTATCTTGTCCACTATAACGTCGTCCATCATTATTACTGAATTGCATTATTTATACAGGTTCGCGTTATCATTTGTGTTAATTGAATCGTATTTGACTTAAGTATGTTATTATTATTTTCCTAAGTTGTGATTGCAAGCACGTGTTTGGACCCATTTGTACTACTTTACAGCTTCAATAATATGCTCATTGTATATTGCATTGGTTTACTAAAGTTTCAAACTTTAAAAACACTCTTCTGATACCTATTACACGCGTCGTCTTGTCTTTTTGAAAGCTACCACAACAGAATGGTTGTCAAAGCTGTTCAAGAAGAATGAATTTACTTTTATAAGAAGCTTGTAATGATTAAAACGCATTTGTGAAAAATTCATGCAACATGTGTCATATGAAAAGCATTTCATATTGTTATCGTATGCCTTAGAAAGTCAATCGTTTGCTGAAGACTGAATCGGATTGTGATTGGTAACAACCTGACTAATTAAACAATGAGACTTGCAAGTAATTCTGTCAAAACAAAAGCATTGCAATTTCTTCTTATATTGATTTTCTTTTATTATTAGTGTGTGGTTCTGGATTACGTTTATTTCAAAACATAGAGGTACAAGTCAGCAAGAAGAACACATAATTTTTTGTTAAGGGTTAACGTTGCCACTGTTTCAACTCTGAACATTAATTATTTGTATCACACTCAAAACCAAAGCAAGTGTACATCAACGCATACGAAGTGTTTAATTCAAAACAGAAACATGATTGATTGATTGTGATAACTTGTGTATTTTACACCAAATGCTCTAAGCAAAAAACAATAACATAGACTATACGTTTAACATTATCTCTATATGTATGCCCGATATTCAGATACACTTAATGTTTTCTGCCAAGATAGCACTCCCGACTGACTTTATAATTGCAATGATGCAAGCAATTCTCCAATGCATTGCCACGAGCGTTATCTTCATTGCTTCAGCAAATTTTGAAAGATGCGAAATAAATGTATTTATGTAAACATGGATTATTTAAATCAGAGAACCTGATCAAAATGAATGATCGCAAATGAATTGCATTTGGAGAAGACTTGAGTTCTTATGCATACTGCTTACGTATACAACTTTTGAATTTAAATTTGTGCATCTTTACCAGCTCTGCCATTTTTATAGATGCACCACTGGTGGAACCGACTGTTTATATTGACTGTAATGTTTAACAGAAATAAATTGCATTTGGGTTATTATTTAAAAATATTATTGCCATTTCAAGTGTTATGACTGAGTAATGATAATCTGCATTATTAAAATTGTTGATGTTAATCATTGGACGTATAAACCATGTGTCCGATTACGTTACATATTGTATTTTTGTAATGATAAATTACTTATAAAGTGTATATAGCATGGCGCTGCCAAACTATTAAAATATAGCTCAGGAGTTCCATGCGCATTTAAACGTATATTTTACTGGGAAAAACTGTTTAATTTACGTCACATGCATATGTTGTGTAACCGGTGACAACATGAATGCAACAAAATCCTAAGTTTTATAAAACAACAAAGTATTGCACGACTTTATGAACTCGACTCTCTGACAGATGCAGGCCATCTAGGTCAATAACTCGTGAGTTCTCGACGTCCCTTTCCTTTAAATGATGGTCGGCCGACATTGAGCAAGTTCCGCGACAATATCTTATTGAGAACCCTGCTATGTAAAAACTGTATGACAATGTACAGCGATAGTAAAGTATATTGCAAATTCATATACATTGCATTCTTGAAATTATAGTTTTGACAATACAATGTTGTATTTGTATTTCAAAATAAGCCTGTATAATAAGTATGTTTTCGCCTAAAAATGTATTAAAACTATGCGTTTAATGGCAATTACATAAAAAAATAAAAGTATACTCAGAAGATTCGATTTAATTCGGTTTATCATGTCATACAGCCTTCAACTGATAATTATAGCAAAAGTATAACTTAATTGCACGTGGCTTTCATTATTTTAGCAACATGAAGTGTGTATATTACAATCGAATGTCCATATAGCACCTAAATTTAGTGAACCCTTGTGTAAATTGTCTTCGGAAGCTTTACACTCACTCTATCAAACTAACTTAAAATCATATATTAAGCTTTTTTTATATTCAGATTTATACAATATCAACATATATTAAAGTAAAGATCAATTCTCATTTAAAAAGACACAAAACATGTGTCATTATATACGTTAGTCCATGAGATACATGTTTGCAAGTGTTAATATCATATGTTTGAGATATGTTTCATTCCCTTCACTTTTTTCATAAAAAAATGTGATGCCTATATTTTTGTATAAACCTTTCTGGGACCTATACATATTATCTGTTTTCATACGTTTATTTTAAATGTTCGGGAAATTGATTTAGCTCGTTTTTTTCCTGTATTTGAACTATGAAGCAAAGTTCGTGCGAAATCCTGACTCAAAAATATTGTGACAATGTTTGTTTGGAAACAAGTATGTTTTTTATTTGCATTGGATTGGTTCTTGCAAATGAAGTTATATCTAACAATGTGTGTTATTCGCTCTATTTAACATATTTAAATACATTTACTTTGTTGTTAAATTATATGTGTTAATATTTTACTGAAGAAATAAGTGAAATATATTTTTGTAATAAAACACTATCTTTTGTCCATTTATCAGTAGCAAAAAGATCCACATATATACACATAACATGTTTAAGAATGATATTTTACCCCCACCTACTTTATGTGACTTATATATCACAGTTATATATCATATTAACATTAAATATTAGCATCCTGATAATATTCCTAGGTCTCGTAGATGTGTATAAATGTAGTGAGGATGATAATTATATATAAACTAAATATAAGATACAAATTCAAACACGCCATATGCAAATCAAAAGGTTGATTTACCCATTTGTCATGACTTGTATTCAGTCACTTTTTTCATTTACTGTATTACATTTCACCAAAAAACGTATATGTGTTCTATAAATCATATGTTATTAATTGCTTAAATTAAACAGCCAACCAAAATATTGGAAAATATATGTTATTTGTTTAATTTGTAAAAACACGGATTTTTTTTAGTTTTTTGGCCGTCATCTTGGCGACATCTTTGATTTAAACCCATTGGGAACGAATATGTTCGTGGCCAAGACATTGTACAACATCATTAGCATATTATTCGGGATTATGCTCAGTTTTGACACAAATAGAAATTTAGAAGTTTAAATACAACTTTACATGTTGCGCAATTAGAAATTACATCAAAACAAGGACGGTGATTATACGGTTTTATTTCATTTTTATATTGTATGTGTATGCATGTTTAGCAGACATATGTTAAAAATATATATTATAGGGAATAACAATCACCGAAACTGCCTCAACACCCCTAAATTGTCCTTTTCTGTAATTAAATCCTAACAACAAACATTGATATGCATTTCTTACAATGTGTCAAGTTATTCATACCAAAATGTAAAATGCTTACTAATAACCGTTTTTGGAGAACAATAGCTTCTCTTTTGTCTGACAGCTGATGTGAACTTTGCCCATAAAGGTTGAACAATAAGTAAGGTGCCGTCAACCACATTTTACAAGCACATAGTATGATGCAACGCACAAAACAAACCTCCCACACATTTGCGTCATGTTTGTTAAACTAAACATACACCACCTTCGTTTTACACGCGCAACGCGTAACACAACCCCAATACGCAATTTTCCTTCTCAAAACATAATCTGATATATTGCTCCATTGTAGAGAAAAATGTACTATATTGTCTCGATAATGGCGTATATCTCACTTATCAATAAGTGCACTGCCAATAGTTTGTTATACAATTTGCATTGAACTAATACTGTTAACATTTCAAAACAAGTATGGGTATGATTGTGTAACATGCATACAATTCAAGGACATGTTTGTTTTTAATTATTAGTCTACCCAAGTTAGTATCAGAGACATATTTGCCCTTTTGTGCACATCATATTGCCCAAATGTATTTAAAGAATAAGAGTATTGGTATTCATTCTGAACAAGTGGTATTCAAATGATAGGTATTTATGCATTTACACATTAACACTTATTCAACCAAATATTCCCATGAATTTTAACAGATGTCTTACGAAAAACATATCGCAAATTATCAAAGAGTTCGCACAACGTCGCTTAATCGCTATGTGTTGTGTTAAACAGGTTTGCGAAAAGTACACCACACATTACTAACATAAAAAATAGCGATTAAGCGACGTTGTTGAACATGCGAACTCTTTGTTAAGAATGTGTATTTTATTTCTTGCAATAAGAAGCAGTTATACCAACATGTTCTATACATATACTCTAGTACTGGACATTACCAGAACAATTATAATGATTGTATGTTATGATGTGTATATAGTTTTTTTATATTATCATGGTGTTGTTTGCATTCTCGAAACCTTTGCACACTTTCAATAAAAAAACATGTGCAGATACGTATCGTACCTAAATAAACAGTGAAATCAAACATTCTCCATATCCCATTTAATGCAGTTATTTTGAGATGTTTATAAATAGTTAATGGATGCAAACTACTTGAATAAGTGTTTGCAAAGGTTTCAAAAAGGCAAATGAAACCATAAAAAAGAATCAACTTAAACGAAAAGGAATGGAAACTTTCGGAATCTCTTTATTCAGTTTCTAGTGTTGGTATAATACCTTTTTATAATACTTGGCAACACTATCTGATGAAAAGCACTGATTTGTTATACAACAGGTAATATGAGAATGAGGATGGATTTAGTTAAGTCGCAAGGAAATCTTTTAGAAATCGCGCGATATTATTTACCGGCCGTTATTTCATTCAAATATATAAAATCGTAGCCGTTACATAAGTTTCGTTTCAAAGGGTCGTTCTTATATAAGTACCGCAGACGGTACTGTATGATATGAAGGATATCTACACATGGAAACACAAATAGATCCGAATTGTGTTCGTATTATTTGTTATTGTGAATGTAAATAACTGTTTAAAAATTTCCGATTTGCTAGACTATATGTTTTGGATGTGGAGTGATTAAGTCAGTCAATGATATTGATACAAATAGTGTTGGTAATTAACAATATACCTAATTTGCACCATGTTTAAGTGTGTATGCATTAATGCGAGTAGTCAAGACTTTCGAAGTAAAATATTAACGTTATTTTTGTAAATAGTTTTAAATTGCAAACATTGTTTTATGAAATGTGCTAAATGGTGTTAAAACGTATTATAAATTATGGATTACCTTTTTCGATCATTTTGATTAACTCACACACTATATTTCGTCTTTTATGATCGTTCTTGGTCATTTTTATGATTTCATAATATATATCAATGCAACATTATTTATAAGACTATTAAGACACGTTACGTTTGACATTGTTTTTCCAGTCCTGATTCTTGCGTTATAATATATGGTTAAAACACATCCGTTTTCCAAACAGTTTAAAAAAGGATTTGTTTGTTTCCACATAAATGTAAGCTTCCTTACATGCATATTTTAGGCGTCATCCCAATATAGCGCTTATGGTAATGTTCATTCAATACAAATTGTGGAAAAAGTAAATTATTTGCGTTTTTGTTAGCGTTTGATGAAGGGATTGAAGTGTTTTTAATGTTAATTTTCTTTTTAATTCTGTCTTTCTATGTTGTGAGTGACACCGATTTGGAATATTTATGGAGGAGACTATCCAGCGTCGTCTTAACATACACGACATTCGCTCAAATGCAATTACATTTTGTCATAACGCTTTATATTAGATACAGGACACATATATAAGTTAAATACAGGAGGCACTGATGTAGACGAATTTTATTACGTGCAACTTTGGCTATTTACTTAAACTTAGTACTGAATACTTAAATTTGACCGACCTAACTTTACAGTGGTATAAGAAAATATTTTCGGAAACGCTGAATGTGAATAACGTCAAAATATCATACAGCGTGGTGTTTACGGAAGTTTGGTCTCATATAACAATGTTTTTTTAGTATATGATACATTTGTAAAACATAGTTTAATATGCTAACAATACAAACGTTATTAATTATACTTATTACAAATTAGGTATATGCAAATGTATTCGATTTTGTGTAATGTTCAGATAAAAGTGTTGTTTCAAAGCCTGATGTTGTTGGTTTGTTGTAGCACGACCCAAGAAAACTAGTTAAGTTTTCAAACTTATAAAAAAACACAAAGATCGATTAAATCTTATACAATATAGAAATTTGTGTAATATACTAATAACCTAAAGCAAAGAAAACCACCGAAAATAAATACAGTTCACTGCCAAGACACGTTTATGCAAAAAAACATTGATGACTTTAACCGTTTGAAAGGCGACCATGCACTTGCATAATTAATCACAAAGATTGTTGCCAGTATATTAATTATGGAAAACGTACAGGTATATGGGATATCGACATTAAATACGAATCATTTTGCAGAAGTTTGTGCATAAATCATTATACAATACTATTTTTTTATAAGCAATACCTGCTTTAACTTTGTTAGGATTGATCTATGTTCATGTCGTTGTGAAAATAGCCCTATACGTATATAAATAAACACGCACACAGTAAACCGTTTAAATAAATGTTGTATTTTTGATATTTAACATCAATGTTTGGTTTATTATTTCCTATAAAATATAAGAAGGAAACCGTGTGTAATACCGAGATATTGTGATATGTGTGTAATGCTGTTTAATAGTAGACGCTGTGGCACGTGAATGTTACAATGTCGTGCACTGTCATTAATGTGTATTTATTTGTATATATTTATTGTGTAACTTCTCTTATTTGAAAAAAAATTGTAACCAGGTATGGCTGCATTGGCCGACCGATTTCTTAGACACACTATTATTATAGTTATAATAGTTCAATGATACATGCGTTTATGTGCTTATGTTTTCTGATGCGTCTCAATAAATGTCTTGTTCATTGTCAATCCAACCCTATCAATAGTTTTAACACCAAATAATATCTCAAAGAAGATAATAAAACACAAAAGTAATATCAGCATATTTGTACAATAGCTCTCTAGATTCAAAACACTTTCTTTTAAGAAAATTAATTCTGAGATTCAGCGAGTTTATAGGTTCTCACACCGCACACTTGTGTCTCCCGTGAGACAGCGTAATGTCTAGACAGCGTTAATCATTGCGATCATATAGAGTGATCGCCTAATAAGGTTGAGAAGGTGATGTCTTGTATGGATCAGGCGTTTGTAAAAAAAACATTTCGTTAATTTAGTTAATCAGTGTAGGGCACAACACATTAAAGTAATGTGTTTTACATGGGATGGATATACTATATAGCATTTTATATATTAATTAGTAGGATATGAGAAAGAAATAAGCAAAATATGTATACATTTTTGCCTGACATTGTCTTCATAATTATGTATTGCATATTCTTATTGCTGAAAACTGTAGTGAGTAAACAACAATCGACGCCTGATACTAGGATCTTCTCGTTCACCCGTTTACACCGTCACTACAACCATAGCGATAATGAATGCTTTTCTATATGTCTTCTCCATATTTCTTGGAGGCCAATTTTGTATTGTCTATACTGCACCTAATTGGGCAATCTACAGGATAGGCTCTACTCTTTAATTGTATGTACCACAGAGGCATTCAGAGGATGAAGAACGCTTAATTGCGTAGTGCATATGTGCATATAACAAGTTATGTCTAGTTCTCAGCCTAACACTTCTGATGTGTTCGGCTCTGCAGAGGAGATAATAGTCATTCTGCATGTCCATTGGCTTTATTTGTGTCTTTATTCTCTCTCTGGCGCAGTTGTGTGGCTGAATACTCATTCATAGGAGTCATTTGGCAAAGCTTTTGCACTGCTTGACAATGGGCTACGATCCGTTTCTTACCTATACGGCATATTAAGCATAGCTCTTGCACTGTCTCACAATTCGCTACGATCTATTTCATTACAAGACGGCATATTTGGAATAGCTCTTGCACTGCCTCACAATGGGCTACGATCCAATTCATAACTAGACGGCATATTTGGCATAGCTCTTGCACTGTCTCACAATTGGCTACGATCTATTTCATAACAAGACGGCATATNAAAAAAAAAAAAAAAAAAAAAAAAAAAAAAACAGGCGGGGACCAAACAAAGGGAATTAACTTTTCTATAAAACTAGTAAATATTTACGATTTTTTGTATCTAAGATACACTTTGTAAGAAGATTTCACATTTACAGTGTCTTAATTTGATAGAAAAGGCTTGGACACTAATTATTTATCAAAAATATTGCTGTAAAAGAATAAATCTATGCAATATTGTGAATTGAAAAAGAGTAAAAAAGGCAAAATAAGGGGTATGCATTTCAAAGTCCCATAACTCTGTAAAGCCCCAACAGAATTTTGCAAACTTTTGTCAGGTGATGCCCCCTACCTAGAGGATTAAGAAAAATATAACAGTGTAAATTCCCCCTAGGGGGGAGCAGGGTCGTATAGTAGCTCAAGGTCTATATGTGATATTCCATGGATAATCTATTTCGCTGATAAACATCGAACGTAACTTGTCATTTTGAATTCCATTGTTGTTTGATTCCATTATTTTTGAAATTGTATACGATTATGTCAACATTTTAATATTTTCTCTATGCATTAATGACGATCTATGTTTTTAAATATAGTTTAATATACCATTTAAAGTATTGCGTTTAGTCTAGTTGAGAATGGTAAACGGTTGCTTTGTTTAATCAATGAGATCAATGTTTCAGAGTGATAGACATGTAAAACAAATTAAGCTCTTCTATACAACTGAAGATTGACATAATTTAAAAAAAACAAAAAAAACAAGGTGAGCATCTGACAATTATCAAATATACGATTGCGTATTTCTTCACTATGAATATAAAGTGAGTATATGAATATGAAAATGACTAACAAATAACATTAAAGCTCAGAAGCAGTAGAATCAGAATATCAAAAAATGTAAGCGTTATAAAATTGTAAATACTTATCGTTTATACAGTACACAATTTATTCCTATTCTGCTATAAGATAAATTATATGCTAAGTCTGACGAAAGAATCGCAATTAATTTCAATTCTAAGCTTTAGCAAGACAAGATATTTATGAGATGTTAAAAATAGATTATCCATATTTTGAACAACTAAAAATTATAAAAAAAAAGATCTAAGTCCAATAGCAAGTCTTCTGCATTTCTACGTACAAGCTGGTCTTTTTGACAAATTGATGATTGATGTTGACATATATATTTTACCTCTTAAATTGGTAATATTCCTTAACGTTTTTCTTATGGCGCGTATATTTCCCCGTTATTTAAGAATGCAAGGGCTTGTATATGACTCAATTACTTCAACAAACTTAACATCCCTCTTAGTAATAAATGTTACAACATGTTACTAATTTCATCACCTTCGCAAACAGATTTGCAAAGTTTTTCCATAAAGAAAAATAGTTTGGTTTCGAAATAAAATGTTTCCTTGCAATCATTATTTGCTAAAGGAATTTCTTGTTCATCAGTTTATAGTGACGATAACGTAAATGTAAAAACGCCAAACCTGCTGCTTCACACGCTGTTCAATTTATTTAGTTGTATCGCTCAAAGGGATATAACTCGGCTACATTAAGTTATACTTATCTATGAGTTTTGTATCTTGAGTTTCTAGCTTTAATCAAGTATGTACCTATTCAAGCTTGGTAATCCATTTGTACAAACAACTCTCTTAGTTATCATTTTATTACGGTTAAGGGTACTATGTCTGCTGCTTATACCCGAGACGCAGAACTGAAAATCAATGAACCTGATTCTGCATGAACATATTGGGAATAATACCAGTTTTATTTATGTTTGACCTTATTGTAATTAGCCAATTGTCTTTTGAAATTGACATGACTTTGCTTTTCATTAATTAGTATCGCCACAGTGGTTCGTTTAGTTTCCACAATTATGAAGCGACGTCAAGTTATTTGCATCTAACTTTAAAATAGTACATAAGATTGTAGAAGAACTAATGTACAAAGCAATATTATTTATACAAATAATGTATGCATGATTCTTACAAAGATAGCCTTTTAAGCAACGTTTCATGAAGAATAAATGCAATATAAATCTGTGTTACAAATTACCATACACTACAAGATCTTTACTTGTTCATTTAAAGCTTACCATAGGGTAATATAATAAAAAAAATAAAAGTACTGAAAGTACTGGTGGGGCGATTTTGTCGGATTTTTTTTATAACCATGCACTTCACATTGAAAACTTAAAATTGCTTTATTTTAATAAAATGTGCATTANCAATATTTGTTAAAGCAAAGGCAAAGTAAAGAACCTCATTGTTATAAGCACTTTGGTATACACAACTGCCTATGTTTTTACTGTAACTAACAATGATGCATGTTAACATATTACAAATTATGCAATTTCATTGATTATTATACCAACATACCGGTATAGGTCTCACACATTCAAACAATTATTGTTCATCCCGAGATGGAAACAAATTTCCCAGTATTATCACGTTCACAAAGTTAAGGGGTAATTCATATGTGTGAACGGATTCAAATTTTAACGAGATATATTTATACGAATACAGTACTTCTGTATTGTTATCTATATTTGTTCTTGGAGAATCGGTACATTATATGTTTTTAACTTTTCAAATATTGTTAATCATTCTGATGTTCAAATTTGAAACTTTTATGCTAACACTACAGCAGTAAACTACTACTTCCGCTTAGCAAAAAGAAGATGGGACTTCTGACCATTTCTTATTATTGTTTATGTGTTTATGTGTAAAACATACTAAAGGCAGGACTGTTACTCACTT
The DNA here is from genome assembly GCA_007657795.1 of Dreissena rostriformis. NCBI lineage: Eukaryota > Metazoa > Mollusca > Bivalvia > Myida > Dreissenidae > Dreissena > Dreissena rostriformis. Next base: position 1,003,110 of record VMBQ01000159.1, read on the forward strand.
ATAGGGTACATATTGCTTTCCACAGTTAAGCATCGTACATTGAAGAACAGATAAGCGGTACGGCATTAATAAGAAACATTTAAGTGCTTCGCCGAATCATTTAATCAAAATTTAATCAGAGATTAATTAATCGCAGATGGTACCGCTTATTAAATGGTGTGCGTTACTTTAGTGCTGAAAAGCATCATAAATCATTCAATTCAGATATGCAAATAACGTCTTCACCAATAAGCACTTGTTATGTGTCACCTTTTAAGTAATGAATTGGTTTGCAAAATGCGTTTAAGCCACTTGATTAATTTCTTGGAAGCCAATAAAGGCCCTTAGTGCATATGGACTAATGGCTTCGATTGGCGCCTATTCAATTTAGCCAGCATCTGCATTTATATTTTCAGATGATTTGAGAACATTGTTTTTTTGTTTATAAAGGACCGTTATGAAAAGACCATACTAATAGTTAATTTGACGTTGAGGTTTAATTGGTATTGGTATTTATTTCAGTTGTTCAGCAAACTTATCGAGCAAGAAGATTTACATTGAACACATGTTGAATTATGCACATAATGAAACAGCAAACTGGACGAGGATCGTATCAAATGTCTTCATAATTATTGTTCAAGGTACAACAATGTATCACCATTTTGGCATAAACAAATATTTTAGTAATCGATTAAAATTTGTTGTTGATGCACTATTGTAATAATAAGAATATTTTACTAACCTGAAGTATGGTTTTTATTAAAATACAAATACCTGTGTATCGGATTATATTAAATAGTACAATTTTTATTATCCCACTGATCTAATAACTTGCGTTTCAGGAATATTAACTTGACGCGGGGATCCAACAGTAGCAGCTGAGAAACATGTCTACTTCAATAAAGCAGTGACCAGCTCACCAGCTCGTCCTTGCTCAAGTGAGTAAAAGTGCACGTTGTGAGTCATTTGGATACCGTGATGCCCGTCGTCCGTCCATGCGTGACCTAACTTTTTCTATAAATATCATCATCTCCTAAAAACCGCTGGAAGAATATACTGAAACTTTACAGGAATGTTGGTTGCGTAGTCTTCTATTAACATTATTTAAATCTTTCCGGTTTAACAGCTTAGAAACCACAATACGTCTTATATTTGTCATGTAAGATCCTAATGTTGCTCTCAACCAAGTTTGTTCAAATTATGTTCTTTCTTGTCTAAAAGTGCACAGCCTATGGCTTTTTGTGTATGTGGCATCATCGAGAGGTCCTCTAAAAAGTGTGTCCATATATAATCAATTGTCTTAATCCGAGAATCCGCAAATTTAAATTGATTGTATAGGGATGTCTTTTTAAAACCTTATTGTCTAAAATCGATATGCTCATGCCTTACATATTTGGTATGGTACGCCATTCAGTGGTCATCAACACAAGTTTGTTAAAATGTAGCTCCTTGGGTGCAAGCTAACCAAGCCATAGGGGTCAACTTTTTAAGATGGGAAAACCCAATATAACCTTTAAAATCTTCTCACGAATGACATAACCCACAAGCTTCATCAGTGCATACTTGTTTTCTACAACGTGTTTTCAAATTATGTCGCTGGGTTTAACAGGCCAAGAACTAGATGCTACCTTTTTAACATAGACTTAATTGGACAAATAACTTAACAAACGGCCTTCTCGTAAAGGACACTGCATTTTGGTGTAATATTCAGTATGCATCATAAGTTAAGGGTCATCTTATAAGCTTTATCAAAACATGCCTCTGGGTTAAAAATTGGCCCCACCTGTGGGGTCATTTAAAAAGTCTCATGTGTTATACACATGAGCTAGAGTTTCTCAGGTGAGCGTTCAATGATCTTCAGGGACTATTTTCTGTATTTATTATATCAAGTACTTTTGAAGTTTTGTAGCAGTGTNTTTTAGTTCTATCAGCATTTGTTTGGTCAATTAAGATGTATTTTGTTTGGTTTAAAAGCATGTGATAAAAAAGATCTGACACTCGTTGTCATATCATAGAATATTTTATTAAACTCGTCCAGAAATTTCGTTAGAAAGCTCGCCAAAGGCTCGCTTACTAACAAAATTCCTAAACTCGTTTAATAAAAATATGACAACTCATGTCAGATCCTATATGTCATGTATACGTTTTTGTAAGAAATCGTATAAACTGTTTCATGCAACATTTATACTGATTAGTATTACAATATTTATTAAAGCAGAGGCAAGGTAAAGAACCTCATTGCTATAAGCACTTGGGTATAAACAACTGCCTACGTTTTTACTAAAACTAACAATGGCGCATGTTAACATATTAAAAATAATGCAATTTCATTAATTATTATACCAACATTTCGGTATAGGTCTCACACATTCAAACAATTATTGTTCATCAGGAGATGGAAACAAATTTCCCAGTATTATCACGTTCACAAAGTCAAGGGATTATTCATATGTGACGGATTCAAATTTTAACGAGATATATTTATACAAATACAGTACTTCTGTATTGTTATCTATATTCGTTCTTGAAGAGTCGGTACATTATATGTGTTTAACGTTTAAAATATTGTTAATCATTCTGATGTTCAAATTTGAAACTGTTATGCTTACACTACAGCAGTTAACTACTACTTCCGCTTAGCAAAAGGAAGATGGGACTTCTGACCATTTCTTATTATTGTTTATGTGTTCATGTGTAAAACGAATTAAATGCAGGACTGTTACTCACTTATAGGGTACATATTGCTTTCCACATTTAAGAATCGTCCAATGAAGAACAGATAAGCGGTACGGCATTTATAAGAAACATTTAAGTGCTTAGCCGAATCATTTAATCAAAATTTAATCAGAGAAACGAATTTATAAGGGTCTGTGTTTAGTTTAACTCGAATCGTAAGACTTCCCATATGTAAAATTATTTGTTGCTGAGAATTAATACAATAATCAATAACGATAACGATACTTTCATATCTTGAAAAAAAAACGTTTACTTATACTTATAACTAAATATCGCTTTATTTTATATAGCAAAGCCTAACTGCTCTTACTGCATATACACGTTTGTGTTCTATTAACCATGACACAAATAAACGGAAATTAAGAGCAGCACTAAAGAAAGCCTAGAATATTTTAAACATATTCAGGATAGGGAACTAGGACTGATTAAAAAGACACACAGGGGAACATGCATGTTTGCTAATGACCCCTTTATTTACTCGTTTTCACAATTGGATGTGTTTGCTACACATTAGTAATTGACCAACTTACATATTTTACGGCTATGTGTTCTGCTTGGTAGTTGACCCTGTCTATGATTATAGTGTGGAAAACATTGTGTTTAAATAATATATGTCTAAATCATACCGTTATGTATAATGTTTTACGTTGGGGTATTTCAAAAAGGTTTCACTTGGAACAGGATGATTTGAAGACCCATGGCAAAGCTACATTTTATAATGTTGTAAATTGTATATTTTTCCAAAGATATATTACGTTCATATGCTTTAAAATTTTAGGTAAATGACTAACAAAATGCCATACATACGTAATCAGTACAAACGTCAATTAACACTCCCAGCAGATGTTGAGAAAGTGATCGAAACACAAGAGTTACGGATGTTTTGTACACTTTTCCAAATGTTATTAGAAAGAAAACTCTAGTATCGAGCTGTTTTATGTAATCACGTAATACTGCCGAACAAAAATGTATGGATGTATGACTTAAAGCCATATTGTCTCAATATAACCTTATTATCGAATACGTTATTCGATATAATACTACTATTTTTCTGCAAGTTTTAAAAACTTTTAAGCATTCACTTAATTTACTCATAGTTGTCGACAAAACTACTTTTATGTCGCAAACATTCAACTAGTTTTGTACATAAATAGACGTACACTTTATTTTAAGAAAAAACTATGTTTACGGGTCAATGTTAACAAACTTACGCTTCGCAGATGGTACCGCTTATTAAATGGTGTGCGTTACTTTAGTGCTGTAAAGCATCATTAATCATGCAATTCAGATATGCAAATAACGTCTTCACCAATAATCACTCGTTATGTGTCACCTTTTTAGTAATAAATTGGTTTGCAAAATGCGTTTAAGCCACTTGATTAATTTCTTGGAAGCCAATAAAGGCCCTTAGTGCATACGGATTAAAGGCTTCGAATGGCGCCTATTCAATTTAGCCATCATCTGCATTTATATTTTCAGATGATTTGAGAACATTTTTTTTTGTTTATAAAGTACGGTTATGAAAAGACCATACTTATAGTTAATTTGACGTTGAGGTTTAATTGGTATTTATTTCAGTTGTTCAGCAAATTTATCGAGCAAAAAGATTTACATTGAACACAGGTTGAATTATGTAATGTGCTTAACATGATGAAACGGCAAACTGGACGAGGATCGTATCAAATGTCTTCACAATTATTGGTCAAGGTACAACAATGTATCACCATTTTGACATAAACAAATATTTTAGTAATCGATTTTAATTTGTTGTTGATGCACTAGTGTAATAATTAGAATATTGTACTAACCTGAGGAATGGTTTTTATTAAAATACAAATACCTGTGTATCGGATTGTATTAAATAGTACAATTTTTATTATCCCACTGATCTAATAACTTGCGTTTCAGGGATATTAACTTGACGCGGGGATCCAACAGTAGCAGCTGAGAAACACGTCTACTTCATTAAAGCAGTGACCAGCTCACAAGCTCGTCCTAGCTCAAGTGAGTAAAAGTGCACGTTGTGAGTCATTTGGATACCGTGATGCCCGTCGTTCGTCCATGCGTGACCTATTTGTTTCTATAAATATCATCATCTCCTAAAAACCGCTGGGAAGAATATACTAAAACTTTACAGGAATGTTGGTTGCGTAGTCTTCTATTAACATTATTTACATCTTTCCAGTTTAACAGCTTAGAAACCACAATACGTCTTATATTTGTCATGTTAGATCCTAATGTTGCTCTCAACCAAGTTTGTTCACATTATGTTCTTTCTTGTCTAAAAGCGCACAGCCCATGGCTTTTTGTGTATGTGGCATCATCGTGAGGTCCTCTAAAAAGTATGTCCATATAGAATCAATTGTCTTAATCCGAGAATCCGCTAATTTAAATTGATTGTATAGGGATGTCTTTTTTAAACCTTATTGTCTAGAATCAATATGCTCATGCCTTACATATTTGGTATGATACGCCATCCAGTGGTCATCAACACAAGTTTGTTAAAATGTAGCTCCTTGGGTGCAAGCTAACCAAGCCACAGGGGTCAACTTTTTAAGATGGGAAAACCCAACATAACCTTTAATATCTTCTCACGAATGACATGGCCCACAAGCTTCATCAGTGCATACTTGTTTTCTACAACGTGTTTTCAAATTATGTCCCTGGGTTCAACAGGCCAGGAACTAGATGCTACCTTTTTAACATAGACTTAATTGGACAAATAACTTAACAAATGGCCTTCTCGTAAAGGACACTGCATTTAGGTGTACTATTCAGTATGCATCATAAGTTAAGGATCATCTTTTAAGCTTCATCAAAACATGCCTCTGGGTAAAAAATTGGCCCTACCTGTGGGGTCATTTAAAAAGTCTCATGTATTATACATATGAGCTAGAGTTTCTCATGTGAGCGTTCAATGATCTTCAGGGACTATTTTCTGTATTTATTATATCAAGTACTTTTAAAGTTTTGTAGCAGTGTGTACTACAGACGGTTGGTATTACAAAATAGATGCATACATACATATTAGTCAAAGTAAGATATCACTGGGTTTACTGTAACGTTACTTGAATTTATACAGGGATCGCCTCACATAACATCTTAAACACTGTTTGAATCCGTATGCGTCGAATATTACTAAACGCTTTGTCTGTACATGGTTTAAGAATGCGAATGTTTGACGGAAACGAGCGCCATTCCTTGTTTTTGTTTCTGCTGTTATTGCTGTATTACATCCATTATGTAAATAAACTTAGGTACACGTTTCCATGTTAAATAGTTTAATCAGTAATGGTGATTATTACTCTTTAAACAAAATATGATTGAATATAACTGGCATGATGTGAATATTGCAAAAATATTGAATCCATCTTACTTAATAAGCGGATGCCCTGTTTGATATAGTGTGTCATTCCTTTTAGTTTATAGCTAAAAAGGGGGAGTTTGAAAACGTAAGTTGCCATGTTGAAAAACGCTATGGTCCTAAGTAGTAAATTCATTCGTCTTGGAGGTTGGAGGATAGAAAATATCAAGCCAAAACGAAATCTATTAAAACCGGCTTTTCATTACAGTGTCGACTTAATATCCGATCGGTTATCAACTGAACGAAACCACAATCGCTCAATTTGACTCGATTTTCTCAACGATCTGACTAATGTTTGAAATATTAATACAATGTGGATAAAACGTCACTACAAAGCGATACCGTGTTTCAATCATCTCTTTCTCTCTTAATAATCGTTTCTGAATATATTTCATTCGTACCATTTCTATTATTATTATAAAACAATACACTGACAATACACATACATGTGTTTTTGTTTACCAATATAACTATTGAACAATATCATACATTCACCCATAAATATTCAGTCTGCTCTAATTAATGTTGTTATTCACTATGTGGTCTATGACTAGAGTATAGTACAGTTAATGCATATATATCACGATCAAACACATTTCTCAGGTATGTCTGTTCTTGTTGCTTGTAGAAACAGAAGTCAGCCAGACAACTTGTTGCATTATAGGGATAATGCACGTTTTCGAGGACATGATCATCTGCGGGCGATCGAAAAATCACAAGCGAAGTATTGGAAAAACAACAAGCATGCATTTCATATAATATTGATTGTTTTTGAATAGATCGATGAAATGTATTAGTTGCCGCGTAAAATACTTCTTTACTGCACAAGAAACAAGCGCATTCGGGCAGGAACGGATTTTGAAAGCGCCCGCAGATGATCATGTCCGAGAAAATGTGTATTTTCGCTATTATTGCATAAACAAATCACACATACCAAAATAAATTAAAATTACATTGAAAACAATATGTCTTGTTCATTCGACATCGACCAAATAATTCGATCATTTCATATGACGTCATACAATTCAAGGTTGTGTTTGACATATGCCTCACTCGGTCATCATCAAAAAAGACGAGGCTTTACCTTCGGACAGACAGTTTTCGATTTAAAAATGTGTTTAAATAGTGGATTAATGCAAATTTGAAATTCAGCCGCGCAAAGTAATAAATGAGAAATTATTTTGTCGATATCGAATGAACAAGACATATTGCTTTCAATGTTATTTTAATTTGTGTATAACATATGAAAAACAAATAACAGGGCTTGAACGGCACGTGAATCGCCTTGATAATACACGATTTCTCCCGTTAAATCCCTCCTTTTGCCAAGTTGCTGCACCCCGCCAGAGGGCATTATATATAAAGTTTATGCAATAATACAGGATATTGCAGAGGACATCCCTAGATGTGTATGGCTTCTTAACTCCTTTTTTAAAGCACTTCATTAGAACATACGAAATAAAACTAAAAGTACACTTTCTTATCATGATTAATATCGGGTTTATTTGTTTCAGAAACTTAAAAGGATTCATTTTCCGAACAGTGCATGCTTCATAGTTGGCCTAACATTTCCTGAAATCTGACATCTGATGATATTTCTTAGGCATGGCCTCCTTTTATGTTATAATGATTGCAAATTCATTTTAAAAACAATCTGGAAGGGATGTCACCCTCTGGGATGCTTGACAGCCCTGCAAATATGTCAAAAGGTCAATGAGTTCAGTTTGCTTTAAAATTGAGGTTAAATTGTGAAATATCAGATACTATTACTGATTTTACTCCTACACTGACTTATATTTGATACCTGAAGGGTTATCTCATTTTAAAACTGATTTTGGCTTTTCATAAGTAGGCCAAAGGTCATCAAGTGCACTTTTATAACCCGTATAGAACGTAAATTGCAGTGTATGTTGAAACAAACCAAAGATCCATGCATTATAAATTTGTAAGTAACTTTTCAATAAGAGATTGATACTTTGATGATGAAAAGAGTATTTCTCTGTTGTATCGTAAGTGAATGTCCCTAACTTTGTAAATTACTTTACCTAAATTAAAACAAAACAATGTTCATTTTTAGACTTTTAATACTAATTGCGTTTAATAATATAACAATTTTTTATAATAAGAACCAAAATTATTTCTGCATTTTCCAATCAATACAATTACGAGCTTTTAAACAATGAAAGTAAAGTTACAAGTAAACATGTGTGATCTACGTTACAGTCTAAATATATATATTGTTTTATATGCATATTATGTAAAATACTATTTTAAATAAAAAAGTTCAGCTCAAATAGTATACTCTAATGAAGTTCTTAATACTGTAAGTTCTATAATGTCATATTCATGCAAGAAATTAGTATTAATTGTAATAGATATGAATAATGTAAAACAGAAATTATTTTACCAAAAACAGTGATCTTTTTAGTAATATATTTCACAATCTTGAAGTACCGTTTATAAAATAAAACACATATTCATCTGACTGCAATGCACTATTATGACCTACTCTATCATCATGCTGAAGACAATGTCGGTCATGTTTGATAATTCATTTAACATACGTTACATTAATTCACAGTTTTGTTCCAAAACACGAATAACTATGGCAGTATATGTATCTCCTTATCTTTTATCGTTTACAATAATTATCTAGGGTGTAAACAGCCATTCGCTTCACATTCGCATTCAAACAAGCATCCATGGTCAGATCGATAGCACTCACATCGTGCTGTACTACACTTGGTTTGACAGCCACATGATACTAACTGGACACATGCTGCAGGGACCTTTGGTTTCTTCATCCATACCGGTTTCAATGAATTTTCTTCAAGTTCCATGCGCCCATATCAAGAGGTCATCAGGCTGAAAATCCTTGGCATTTAGCCATATCTTTGCCTGATAATTTGCCCTTTTTAATGGGAAGTTCAGGCGCATTATTTGTAGGGGAAAACAAATCCAAACTCTTCCTGGCTTTCACAAATAACCGATAACTACATGTGTCAATGTTTGGTGGGTGTTCCTGATAGCAGCCATACTGCACACACAGAAATTTAGAAACTAATAGAGCATCATCATCTCTACCAACACCCTCCAATGTATCAGGTTGTGCGATATACTTCATCCAGGTGGTTTTCTTACTTATTTTATTTAGAGCAGACGTGGTGTCGCATCCTGTCAATGCGTGAAACCCCAAAATGTTCCATCTGACAGTATCACCTATTTTTGCAGATATTATGTGCACAGGATAACATTTTTCTTTGTTTTCCTGTACCAGATATCATATATACCTCGGTATCAGCTCCAAGGTGGTAAATAAACAAGAGAAGAACGTCAGTGTCTCTACAATATACTGCTAAACGCTTGTAGCCTCTATCAATAGCGCCCTTGAGTGCAATATCATCCGCGTATCTGCCTCCTCATGATTTACACATAGGTTTGTCGCATCAAACGTACTCTACTTTGAATCAACATCACCTGGAAATCCACCTCCTACAACTATAGATGATCCTGCTGGAAGATTTTCTGATTGTTTCAGCGATTCGTTTGAGAGAAATTCAGACAAGTCTGCTTTATTTTCATCGTGTGTGATATACTGTTCCCATATTCGCGGAAGAGTAACGTTTGGACTTGTAATGAGCTTTCTAATAGGTCGACGCTTTTCTTTCCTCTTAACTCTTAAAAAACTCCCAAAAAGTCAGGTAAGGTTATAATAATATATAATGTAGGCGTTAATCTGAACTCCCCTTCCTCTCGAAGAGAAACGTCCTAATTCGGCAACGGTGAACATCCTTCTTCTTTGGTGCAATAAAGAAGATAGCACTCAACTACTTATGATATTGATATAATATGTGCCTTAACTATTCACTGAAATACTAAATTGATGCTTCGATACGCGTGTTTATGTTTACAACGTCTTTATTAGCAAAAATATTTATAACACGTAAAACATTTATCAAAGCCGTGCTCGTGTCTGAAGTTATAAGATAATGAAGCAAAGCGTGGTAAAGAAAACACATTAATCGATATAAACCTTGCAATGTCAAGGAAATACCAGACATATTTGATGCGATTTGTTGCATTCAGTAACAAATGTTTAGTAAAATTATGATGATGTGCTTTTAAGTGCTTCTTTTCAGTGTAATATTACGTACAAGTCGTTTCGTGAAACAAAGAAGTGTTCTTCACATTCACACACAATCACTACTTTTTCAACTATATTCTTGTTGTGTTATTTTTTTCAATACATCGCTTGTGATGTGTACATGGCAACCCTCTTACCAATTGTCGATTATCATTGTAAAAANCTCGGTATCAGCTCCAAGGTGGTAAATTAACAAGAGCAGAACGTCAGTGTCTCTACAATATACTTATAAACGCTTGTAGCCTCTATCAATAGCGTCCCTTGAGTGCAATATCATCCGCGTATCTGCCTCCTCATGATTTACACATAGGTTTGTCGCATCAAACGTACTCTACTTTGAATCAACATCACCTGGATATCCACCTCCTACAACTATAGATGATCCTGCTGGAAGATCTTCTAATTGTTTCAGCGATTCGTTTGAGAGAAATTCAGACAAGTCTGCTTTATTGTCATCGTGTGTGATATACTGTTCCCATATTCGCGGAAGAGTAACGTTTGGACTTGTTATGAGCTTTTTAATAGGTCGACGCTTTTCTTTCCTCTTAACTCTTAAAAAACTCCCAAAAAGTCCGGTAAGGTTATAATTATATGTAATGTAGGCGTTAATCTGAACTCCACTTCCTCTCGAAGAGAAACGTCCTAATTCGGCAACGGTGAACATCCTTCTTCTTTGGTGCAATAAAGAAGATAGCACTCAACTACTTATGATATTGATATAATATGTGCCTTAACTATTCACTGAAATACTAAATTGACAATACGATACGCATGTTTATGTTTTCAAAGTCTTTATTAGCAAAAATACTTATGTTAAGTCCACTGATAACACGTAAAACATTTATCAAAGCCGAGCTCGTGTCTGAAGTTATAAGATAATGAAGCAAAGCGTGGTAAAGAAAACACATTAATCGATAAAAACCTTGCAATGTCAAGGAAATACCAGACATATTTGATGCGATTTGTTGCATTCAGTAACAAATGTTTAGTAAAATTATGATGATGTGCTTTTAAGTGCTTCTTTTCAGTGTAATATTACGTACAAGTCGTTTCGTGAAACAAAGAAGTGTTCTTCACATTCACACACAATCACTATTTTTTAAACTATATTCTTGTTGTGTTATTTTTTTCAATACATCGCTTGTGATGTGTACATGGCAACCCTCTTACCAATTGTCGATTGGATATCATTGTAAAAAACATTACAAACAACTTTAATTTCGAAGTTCCGTGAACGTATTCATCCTTTTAACTGATGACCTCGAAATACATAGGGAACTTTCGATCAATTATAATGCACATTTATTGTATGTCAGAATGCATTAGGTAGGCTTACATTAAATGTTCCTACTTAAAAAAATTACTACACGTTAACACTCATAACATACTTATTAAGGAAACATTATCGTTAATTATCTGATACAATTTATATCTATAAAGTTTTGCTTATCAAGATCATTAAGGATACATAAACAAAGTTGTGTTTTTAAATAAATCAGTAGATTGTATTATACTTTGGAAATAACGATAACTTAAATAATACGTATTAAATCAGATGTGATTGCAAATCAAAATTAAAATGAACCTATTTAACTACACATACAATGAATTGCTTTTATATTCCCGGAATAAAAAAGTCTTATCTGTTGAATCATTTTATATGAAAGTAGTTAATTATTTGAAGGTTGTAAATAAATGAAACTACATTCACCGATTTGCGTATTGCAATGGTTAGTTTAATGTGCATTACTATGTGTATTAAACTACGCCGCATTGTTTATTATCCCGTGTATTATCAGTAGTTTTTATTTAATTGATATTAGTCAAGGTTTGTTTAAGGAAGGGGTTTAACGTTGGCGATGCATTATTTGGCTTAAAGCGAGATTGTGATATCTATTTAGTTAGGATGACATATTTTTGTTGACATTCAGTGAAAACCTGTACTTTTATCGTGTGGTCGAAGCTATATTGTTGACAAATAAATAAGTTAAAAAATAATAAAAACGGTTTATTGCTATACGCTGTGTCTTCGTCCTTTAATAGCTAAAGCCGTTTAAATGCATCAGTGGTTTTAAATCCCCAGAATATTGTATAACACCAGAATCCGATTCAGCTGACCAGCTAGAAGGTTTATTATGTATGGGCTTTTGCATTAACTTCTAGTTTTTGTGAGATACGGTAAACATCTTTCCGGGTATTTAGTTCGAGAGCTACATTTTGGTTGATTCAGACGTCAAACGAATTGGAATTCAATTGTATCAAGCCGAGCGGAAGAAAGCATTTACTCACTGCAAATGAGTATGATGATGTGAGCTCATATTATTGGTAGTTATTTGTTTATAGAGTCAAACGAAAAAAAGCAGGGGCAAGCAAAACCATGAATACTATACTTATATGAACCGTACAATCGTAATAAAATGAAGAGTACATGAAACAATGTAATTTTCTTGCAAAAAGCCTGTTATTTCTACTGCTAGTATACATTATTCAGCAACAACATAATTTTTTTAAATAAAAACAATTATTGCATATCACATTATAAGATTAAAATTTGGCTAAACCTTTCGACGTATTAATTAGGCAAACCATTGGGGTTGTATGAGTTCGTTGTACGAGTTCGTTGAAATATTTACATTAAATTACAAGTGTGTGACACGTTTCTTGTTTTTCATTCGCATAAAATGTGACTTGAATCCCTCATTTTGATCAAATCGAATTAAAATTGCATATATTCGGAGTATTCTTAATACATGGTCTGGAAAATCCCGGAATGCTCCGGCACCATCAAAATGCCTCAGTGGGTGTTATTATACCAGTCTTTATGGCTTTATATAACCGTTTTTTTTTCTGAACCATGAGTATCCAACTTGGTTTGGAATTGGAGAAAGTAGTTATGTGAGTAATTTAAAAAGAGCGATATAATAACACTTACAGAGGCATACTAAATAATAAATTTTACAGCACAAATATAACTCTCAAATTCCCAACGCATCATGCGTATTTTGTACAATGAGTGCCTTCGAATCAGAATACCGTTTCTGATTGGTATGACCTTAATATAGCCAAACAATCTTAAATCATATTAATGTCATTGCCATCGCTCATCAAGTTTAAATATATTTAACACTAAAACCAATCAAAGAAACAAATCACTGGTCAGAATAACTGTCGTATGTACATTGCATGCATTATAGAACTCTAATTTCTAAGATAAGATTGGACAATTGGACAACAACTGATTGTAAGGAAGAACACGTGAAGCCAGACAGTATCGACAAGGGTTAATATCATTACAAATGGTTTCAAAACAAGTGTTATTATAATAATTATCGTGTATTTCCAGCAACTGTTTTCTTGATTTGTATACACATGTGAAGTTGCAAGTTATGATACGCTGGATTAGGCTGTCTTACTCCATTAATTCAATTTTGGGGTTTTCTCCAATAACACATCGTATGAATTCTTACGAATCGGATTTTACTAGAACATACTGTATTATCATGGCTTCCGAATGTGAACGAAATAGTGATTTCATCATATTATTTTTTTCATCTGTTGCTTTGTGTTTTGAAAAATATTGCTGCACTCTGTGTAATAATATCACTGAAACATTCAAAGGTATAGTACATATTAAAGGGACTTGTTCACAGTTTATCAAAATGAGAATTGTTCAACTTTTTGTCACAGATTCAAGAAATAAATGAACAATGTACATCAGTGTGCGAAATAACACTAATGTCGCAGACTTATACTGAAAACACACTTTCTTTATCGAAAAGTCCTCGTTAGAAATCGATAAAATTATAAAGCGTCTCAGACGCGAAACGATTTAAAAATTTCGATTTTTTAAGTTATCATTATATTTTGTAAAAGCACGTGGATGGTTATATAAAGTATAAAATATATGGCAACCCATGTGAAGACGGAAGGTCATGTCCGCTCATAATGTAGTCGTAAAGACTCAACGACGATCCGAACATAAACTCCGAACACACATATACAAGGATGGCTGAGTGGTTTCGGTGCTTTGCTTTTACTCCGTGGGTCAGTGGTTCGAAGCCTGGTGTGGTTAACTTTGTTTTCTATTTTGGTTTTGTTTTTTTACGTTTTTTCTTGTTTTTCTAATTGTAGCTCTTTAGTTCTGATGTTTATATTTATCAATTTAAAGCATTTAATGACAAACTTCAAAACATGCCAAAATCTGTGAACAAGTCACTTTAAATTTGATACACACCATAGCAATAATGAAACAATACAATAATGAAACTTAGACGTATTTGTGCAGGGTATATTTGACAACACTTTGACATATTTTTGTTAAGGTGTAGTTCATTTAATAAGCCTTTAGTGATTAATATGAGCCGCCTTCTGGGAAAGCCGGAATTAATGCATTATTATGCGTTAATTGTCGTCCCATGTCAGCACAGGCTAATCAGGGACGATACATATACATGCATACACATTCATTTAGCGAAAATTTGTATTATCAAACGAAACTTCAAATATTATCAATTGTAGTAACTATATTTGAATTTCAATTTCATTTAAATATAATTATTGGGAACCCTATCTATAATAGCGAACAGTAGCGAATTATTAAAGGTTCACGAATCATGTCGCTCTGGATGTCTTTCATTACACACTTACAGTGTTTTTTTTCAAAAGTTATCGACATAATACTAACAATGATAGCATATCGTACCAAATACAATACTTACTTAAATACACACTAATTTTCCATAAAGCTGATCATTTTGGTTATTGCTTTCACAAGACACTAGTTATGACGATACTCATAGCATTTCATGATAAGATTACAAAGAACGCGTTACGTTTGAGTTGGTGATCAAAACGAATGGCAATAATTGGGCCATTGAAATAATACATACTCACAACCACTAGATACAGATAACAATACGTCTCAATTTGCAGCAGCCTATTTGATGAACGTTAATGTGTTGACAAGTATTGTCAGCCATTATTTTTGTTTAACTCTGTTGTAGAACTAAGTGCAAGACAAACAGTTACACATTATCGGGTTAAACTATTCACAATGGGCGCTATTGGTCGTACTTTTTGGGTGTGCTTCAAGAAATATGAAACATATTCTGTCGATTAGCTACTGATTATGTGCTATTTAAGTAAAAAATTAAGTACAGCTCATGGCAATATCACAATAGATTCATTGGAATTCATGACAAAACATTCGCAATACACATTAATTGTGTAAACAATCGCCTTTTGATAAGTTAATGTGTATGGCGTTGTTCAGGTACGGCGCCGTATAGTAACAAAAGCAGCAATCGTGGGCGTCAGTTTAAATATATTTCATACGATATGCTGAGTTTGACATATAATTCCATCGTTAACAAATTAAATTACAAATGCGTAACAGAACCTTGTGAGTGTTTTCATGTGTCAAAATTGGAATGTCAATAATCTAACTAAAATATAGCAGTCTTATATACTCTATTTGCCCCCATTTGAATTGTGTCATAACATTTCGCAATAATTCCGTAACGTATTCTTGATATTTCCATATCAAAACAAACTGTGTTTAACCGATGAATTGAGAAAATATGGTTCTAATTATGCTGTTGTTAATTATGACGGTGAAGATATAAGGATGGTGCATTTGAGGATGAGTATACAATGCGGGTAGTTTAGATTATGATGAGGCTTAATAATGAAAATATTATTAGCAGCCAGTGATAACCATTTTTTCCATTCAAACAGAACGGATCAGTCTACTGTCGCTTAAACACTTTATTATCTTTAATTCATCAGTACGATTTATAAATGATTTGATACATGGTTTTGATAATATAAACAACAATAGATTGAAGGATGCATTATTCAGGACCTGTGGAAAATACGTTTCTCAGGATTCTTATCTCACTAAAATTCAGATTTCCGGTAATAATATGACCAAGCATATGATAAAATAAAATTGGAATGAGCACATTTGCATGTTATTGGCCAATTATTGGGCAATTATCCATTACATATTCATCGTTGGTGATAGAATTGTAATTGAAAACAACATATCTAACAAGTTTACTTGATTTATTTCGGGAAACATTTTTTTTTTTTTTTTGGAATTAATTGTTATTTACAAGTACATTATGCACTTGAGTTGCATGTGTTCACGTACAGATATTGCACGAACAAATGGTACAAGAAGCATTTTGGATTGTAATCTTTGGTTTAGAATTAAGTTATTGCAAATGCTCCTTTCGGTAATAGAAAACTACGTGTTATTGGAATCATTGAAGGTGATTTTATTTTAAGTAATGATTCTTTAAGTTACACTAAAATACATTGCCTACAATGGACTGAAACATAGTAAGGAAAGTTATATTGATGGTCTGGTCTGTAAATACTCAGTATATGTTTCAGCACCCACACAGTTATGATAAACTATCAAGTAAGTATTATACTTACCGAAACATGCATAACAATCTAAGTTTACGAAAGGTCCTAAACAGACACTCAGAAAAAAAATACTTTTGCTCTCTTAAGACAAACATGTGACAGGATTGAATATTGGAACTTATATGGTGTCATGTTAGTAAGTATCTTTAACGATTTCTAGACTAAGTTTGAAAATATGTTTCTTTCATTACAGATAGTATTCTAAAACAATGTCACATAGTTGCTAATTAATAGTGAATGTAACTAATTTCGTTTTAACAATAAGTAAAGTTTAAGGGCAAATCCCTTTATTAGTCACACATACATTCCAAGTAAAATATGCCGGATGATTCGAATACTGCAGTTGCGCGCCGTCGTGGTAATAGTATCACAATATACTTACACGCAAGGTTCGTATACTTTTCAATAACGTACTCTTGTTTCGTTATACTGAACCCTGTATAGCATCTGAAAACATGAATGACGATAACAATTGATATTTCTTGAAATGTATTTGACTAATATCGTCCTTTCTTTTATACCTAATGATAAAATTTGACATTTCTGCAGTGAAATAACAGCAGTGAAAATAAAAAAAATAAAAAAAAATATTTCACCGGGGAAAATAAAACACAATCGGAACCTCATCTTGATTATCATATCATAATTTACTTCCCTTGTTTATATCGTTGTTTATATTTTTTTATAAACACGAGTGAAATAAAATCGATATTCCACTGAATCCAACAATTTTTCCTTTCATTTTATGCTTTTTTACCCTTTATTTACATTGTAAAAGAGTTAAACTGAATAATTTCGCTGGAATACAGACGTCATTTCGTCAACAATATATTGAGGTACGCCACGCGAGAAAGGGTAACTTTTCAGCGAAAGGGAAACAGCTGTTAATTATTTTCTTGAAAAGGGGCATAACAGAAACAGAAAATTTGTTCATGTCAGCGTTAGATCATTTGTTATTTCAATCGTGATCATAGAAAAATAATATTTTCACTCGTGAATGCGCCACTCGTGAACATATATTTTCTGTGATCACTCGTGAAATAACAAACGATCTTTCACGGACATGAACACATATCTTCTTTGTATCTTGCTACTAAATAACTTTATATAAACATACACCTCTTAAAATGTCTTTGTACAAATTATAAGAAAAGTCAATACTAAATATAGTTTGTTATTCGAGGGTTATACAAGCGAACTCCTAATGCGATACCAACACACCGCGTCCGTGTCAGCGGATTAACGAACAACGATATTAAGTTCGAAATTATTTACATCTCGTACTGCTTTATGGTGTTAAAATATTGGTGTTTACTCGTCATCAATATGTGCTATAATGAAATTAAGTTGACATCTTACGCCACAATTGTTGTAATATATGTGGAAATGTGTTACTTCTCATCAAATAATAAACACTAAGGCTATGTAATGGATAGCACGGTTTTTTGTAGGTGGTTCGAACAATGTTTTGCGTAAGGACAGACATTTCAATCAAACGGTTACACTATTCCACATATTGAATATTACGTCACAATTGTCGTACTATGTGGAAATGTGTTACTTCTTATCAATTGTTCACACCAAGGCTATGCAATGGATAGCACGGTTTTTGGTAGGTGGGTCGCACATTTATCGCGTAAAAACAAACCTTTAAATCAAACGGTTACAATATTACACATATGGAATATCCTTTTTTTCGACGAACGGAAAACAAGTTATTGGTGCATGGAAAGTGTGTTGATTAAGTTATTGTTACGATCTTGTCCACCAACGAGGGGGTAGTAAGTATCTTGTCCACTATAACGTCGTCCATCATTATTACTGAATTGCATTATTTATACAGGTTCGCGTTATCATTTGTGTTAATTGAATCGTATTTGACTTAAGTATGTTATTATTATTTTCCTAAGTTGTGATTGCAAGCACGTGTTTGGACCCATTTGTACTACTTTACAGCTTCAATAATATGCTCATTGTATATTGCATTGGTTTACTAAAGTTTCAAACTTTAAAAACACTCTTCTGATACCTATTACACGCGTCGTCTTGTCTTTTTGAAAGCTACCACAACAGAATGGTTGTCAAAGCTGTTCAAGAAGAATGAATTTACTTTTATAAGAAGCTTGTAATGATTAAAACGCATTTGTGAAAAATTCATGCAACATGTGTCATATGAAAAGCATTTCATATTGTTATCGTATGCCTTAGAAAGTCAATCGTTTGCTGAAGACTGAATCGGATTGTGATTGGTAACAACCTGACTAATTAAACAATGAGACTTGCAAGAAATTCTGTCTCAACAAAAGCCTTGCAATTTCTTTTTATATTGATTTTCTTGTATTATTAGTGTGTGGTTCTGGATAACGTATATTTCAAATCATAGAGGTACACGTCAGCAAGAAGAACACATAAATCTTTTCAAGGGTTAATGTTGTCACTGTTTTAACTCTGAACATTAATTATTTGTATCACACTTACAATCCAAAGCAAGTGTACATCAACGCATGCGAAGTGTTTAATTCAAAACAGAAACATGATTGATTGATTGTGATAACTTGTGTATTTTACACAAAATGCTCTAAGCAAAAAACAACAACAAAGACTATACGTTTAACATTATCTCTATATGTATGCCCGATATTCAGATACACTTAATGATTTCTGCCAAGATAGCACTCCCGACTGACTTTATAATTGCAATGATGCAAGCAATTCTCCAATGCATTGCAACGAGCGTTATCTTCATTGCTTCAGCAAATTTTGAAAGATGCGAAATAAATGTATTTATGTAAACATGGATGATTTAAATCAGAGTACCTGATCAAAATGAATGATCGCAAATGAATTGCATTTGGAAAAGACTTGAGTTTTTATGCATACTGCTTACGTATACAACTTTTGAATTTAAATTTGTGCATCTTTACCAGCTCTGCCATTTCCATAGATGCACCACTGGTGGAACCGACTGTTTATATTGGCTGTAATGTTTAAAAGAAATAAATTGCATTTGGGTTATTATTTAAAAAAAATATTGCCATTTCAAGTGTTATGACTGAGTTATGATAATCTGCATGATTAAAATTTTTGATGTTAATCATTGGCCGTATAAACCATGTGTCCGATTACGTTACATATTGTATTTTTGTAATGATAAATTACTTATAAAGTGTATATAGCATGGCGCTGCCAAACTATTAAAATGTAGCTCAGGAGTTCCATGCGCATTTAAACGTATATTTTACTTGGAAAAACTGTATTATTTAAGTCATATGCATATGTTCTGTAACTGGTGACAACATGAATGCAACGAAATCCTAAGTTTTATAAAACAACAAAGTAAGTGCACGACTTTATGAACTCGACTCTCTGACAGATGCAGGCCATCTAGGTCAATAACTCGTGAGTTCTCGACGTCCCTTTCCTTTAAATGATGGTCGGGCGACATTGAGAAAGTTCCGCGACAATATCTTATTGAGAACCCTGCTGTGTAAAAACTGCATGACAATGTACAGCGAAAGTAAAGTATATTGCAGATTCATATACATTGCATTCTTGAAATTATAGTTTTGACATTAAAATGGTGTATTACTATTTCAAAATAAGCCTGTATAATAAGTATGTTTTCGCCTAAAAATGTATTAAAACTATGCGTTTAATGGCAATTACATAAAAAATAAAAGTATACTCTGAAGATTCGATTTAATTCGGTATATCATGTCATACAGCCTTCAACTGATAATTATAACAAAAGTATAACTTAATTGCACGTGGCTTTCATTTTTTTAGCAACATGAAGTGTGTATACAAACAATCGAATTTCCATATAGCACCTAATTTAAGCGAACCCTTGTGTTAATTGCCTTCGGAAGCTGTACACCTAATCTATCAAACTAACTTAAAATCATATATTAAGCTTTTTTATATTCAGATTTATACAATATCCACATATGTTAAAGTAAATATCAATTCTCATTTAAAAAGACACAAAACATGTGTAATTATATACGTTAGTCCATACGATACATGTTTGCAAGTGTTAATATCATATGTTTGAGATATGTTTCATTTCCTTCACTTATTTCATAAAAAATGTGATGCCTATATTTGTGTATAAACCTTTCTAGGACCTATACATAGTATCTGTTTTCATGCGTTTATTTTAAATTTTCAGGAAATTGAATTAGCTCGTTGTTTTCCTGTATTTAAACTATGAAGCTAACTGCGAAATCCTGACACAAAAATATTGTGACAATGTTTGTTTGGAAACAAGTTTTTTTTTTTTTGCATTTGATTGGTTCTTGCAAATGAGGTTATATCTAACAATGTGTGTAATTCGCTCCATTTAACATATTTAAATACATTTACTTTGTTGTTAAATGATATGTGTTCATATTTTACTGGAGAAATAAGTGAAATATATTTTTGTAATAAAACACTATCTTGTGTCCACTTTTCAGTAGCAAAAAGATCCACATATATACACATAACATGTTTAAGAATGATATTTTACCCCCACATACTTTATGTGACTTATATATCACAGTTATATATCATATTAACATTTAATATTAGCATCCTGATAATATTCCTAGGTCTCGTAGATGTGTATAAATGAAGTGAGTATGATAATTATATATAAACTAAATATAAGATACAAATTCAAACACGTCATATGCAAATCAAAAAGTTGATTTACCCATTTGTCATGACTTGTATTCAGTCACTTTTTTTCATTTACTGTATTACATTTCACCAACAAAAGTATATGTGTTCTATAAATCAAATGTTATTAATTGCTTAAATTTAACAGCCAACCAAAATCTTAGACAATATATGTTGTTGGTTTTATTTGTGAAAACACGGATTTTTTAAAAATGTTTTTGGGTGTCATCTTGGCGACATCTTTGATTTAAACCCATTGGGAACGAATATGTTCGTGGCCAAGACAATGTACAACCTCATTAGCATATTATTCGGGATTATGCTCAGTTTTGACACAAATAGAAATTTAGAAGTTTAAATAAAACTTTACCAATGTACATGTTGCGCAATTAGAATATCTTGTATTTGTATGTATGTTTAGCAGACATATGTTAAAAATATATATTATAGGGAAGAACAATTACCGAAACTGCCGCAACACCCCTTAATTAAGTGTCCTTTTCTTTAATTAAATCCTAACAACGAACATTGATATGCATGTCTTACACTGTGTCAAGTTATTCATACCAAAATGTAAAATTCTTACTAATAACCGTTTTTGGAGAACAATAGCTTCTCTTTTGTCTGACAGCTGATGTGAACTTTGCCCATAAAGGTTGAACAATAAGTAAGGTGACGTCAACCACATTTTACAAGCCCATAGTATGATGCAACGCACTAAACAAACCTCCCACACATCTGCGTCATGTTTGTTAAACTAAACATACACCACCGTCGTTTTACACGCGCAACGCGTAACACGACCCCCATACGCCATTTTCCTTCTCGAAACAGAATCTGATATATTGTTCCATTGTAGAGAAAAATGTACTATATTGTCTCGATAATGGCGTATATCTCACTTATCAATAAAAAGGCATGCACTGCCAATAGTTTGTTATACAATTTGCATTGAACTAATACTGTTAACATTTTAAAACAAGTATAGATATGATCGTGTAACATGCATACAATTCAAGGACATGTTTGTTTTTAATTATTAGTCTACCCAAGTTAGTATCAGAGACATATTTGCCCTTTTGTGCACATAATACTGCCCAAATGTATTTAAAGAATAAGAGTGTCTGTATTCATTCTGAACAAGTGGTATTCAAATGATTGGTATTTTTGCATTTACACATTTACACTTATTCAACCAAATATTCCCATGAATATATTTTAACAGATGTCTTACGAAAAACATATCGCAAATTATTAAAGAGTTCGCATGTTCAACAACGTCGCTTTATCGCTATGTGTTGTGTTAAACAGGTTTGCGAAAAGTACACCACACATTACTAACACAAAAAATAGCGATTAAGCGACGTTGTTGAACATGCGAACTCTTTGTTAAGTGTGTGTATTTTATTTCTTGCAATAAGAAGCAGTTATACCAACGTGTTCTATACATATACTCTAGTACTGGACATTACCAGAACAATAATAATGATTGTATGTTATGATGTGTATATATATTTTTTATTATCATGGTGTTATTTGCATTCTCGAAACCTTTGCACACCTTCAATAAAAAATCATGTGCAGATACGTACCGTACCTTAATAAACAGTGAAATAAAACATTCTCCATATCCCATTGAATGCAGTTGTTTTGAGATGTTTATAAATATTTAATGGATAAAAACTACTTGAATAAGTGTTTGCAAAGGTTTCAAATAGGCAAATGAAACCATTATCATTAAAAAGAATCAACTTAAACGAAAAGGAATGGAAACATTCGGAATCTCTTTATTCAGTTTCTAGTGTTGGTATAATACCTTTCTATAATACTTGGCAAAGGCTTATCTGAGAAACACTATCTGATTAAAAGCACTGATTTGTTATACAATACGTGATATAAGAATGGGGATGGATTTAGGTAAGTCGCACGGAAACCTTTTAGAAATCGCGCGATATTATTTACCGGCCGTTATTTCATTCAAATATATAAAATCGTAGCCGTTACATAAGTTTCGTTTCAAAGGGTCGTTCTTATATAAGTACCACAGACTGTACTGTATGATATGAAGGATATCTACACATGGATACACATATAGATCCGAATTGTGTTCGTATTATTTGTTATTGTGAATGTTAATGACTGTTAAAAAATTTCCGATTTGCTAGACTATATGTTTTGGATGTGGAGTGATTCAGTCAAAGTCAATGAAATTGATAACACTGGTATTGATAGTTAACAATATGTATAATTTGCACCATGTTTAAGTGCGTATGCATTAATGCGAGTAGTCAAGTCTTTTGAAGTATAATATTAACGTTATTTTTGTAAATAGTTTTAAATTGCAAACATTGTTTTATGAAATGTGCTAAATGATGTTAAAACGTTTTATAAATTATGGATTACCTTTTTCGATCATTTTGATGAACTCACACACTAAATTTCGTCTTTTATGATCGTTCTTGGTCATTTTTATGATTTCATAATATATATCAATGCAACATTATTGATAAGACTATTAAGACACGTTATGTTTGACATCGTTTTTCCAGTCCTGACTCGTATATGGTTAAAGCACATCCGTTTTCCAAACAGTTGAAAAAATGGAATTGTTTGTTTTCACATGAATGTTAGCTTCCTAACATGCATATTTTAGGCGTCATCCCAATATAGTGCTTATGGTAATGGTCATTCAATACAAATTAAGGAAAAGTAAATTATTTGCTTTTTTGTTAGCGTTTGATGTAGGGATTAAAGTGTTTTTAATGTTAATTTTCTTTTTAATTCTGTCTTTCTGTGTTGTGAGTGACACCGATTTGGCATATTAATGGAGAAGACTATCCAACGTCGTCTTAACATACACGCCATTCGCTCAAATGCAATAACATTCTGTCATAACGCTTTATATTAGATACAGGACACATAAAAAAGTTGAATACAGGAGGCAATGATGTAGACAAATATTATTACGTGCAACTTTTGCTATTTACTTAAACTTAATACTGAATACTCAAATTTGACCGACCTAACTGAACAGTGGTATAAGGAAATATTTTCGGAAACGCGGATTGTGAATAACGTCAAAATATCATACAGCGTGGTGTTTACGGAAGTTTGGTCTCATATAACAATGGTGTTTATGTATGCAATACATTGCATTTGTAAAACATAGTTTAATATGCTAACAAAACAAACCTTATTAATTATACTTATTACAAATTAGGAATATGCAAATGTATTCGATTTTGTGTAATGTTCAGATAAAAGTGTTGTTTCANATATATAAAATCGTAGCCGTTACATAAGTTTCGTTTCAAAGGGTCGTACTTATATAAGTACCGCAGACTGTACTGTATGAAATGAAGGATATCTACACATGGAAACACATATAGATCCGAATTGTGTTCGTATTATTTGTTATTGTGAATGCAAATGACTGTTTAAAAATTTTCGATTTGCTAGACTATATGTTTTGGATGTGGACTGATTAAGTCAGTCAATGATATTGATAACAATAGTATTGGTAATTAACAATATGCATAATTTGCACCATGTTTAAGTGTGTATGCATTAATGCGAGTAGTCTATAAAGTGTTGTTTCAAAGCCTGATGTTGTTGGTTTGTTGTAGCACGACCCAAGAAAAATAGTTAAGTTTTCAAACTTATAAAAAAGCACACATATCGATTAAATCTTATACAATATAGAAATTTGTGTAATATACTAATAACCTAA
>VMBQ01000160.1:0-60634 GCA_007657795.1 Dreissena rostriformis
ATGGGAGATCACTCTTATTCGACTGAGTTTCGAAAATCCGGAATAGGCTGATTCATGACTTCTATATGAGCAAAAGTGTTGTACTCGGTTTGATCAAGCACGTAATAAGAGCGTTAAAAGCCAATTTATATGTTAAATAGAACTATCGTTCATAGATTTAACTCAATTTCAATGCTAATCATCATAATGGACTTCCATTATATTATTCATCATACAAATTAATGATCATTGCCAAACTACACACTATCCGTATCACACACATTTCCTTAGTGTCAGCATACTCAGGGGCCATCCATAAAGTACGTCACGTTCCAGTAGGGGGGAGGGGTGTAAGAAAATGTGACAGTTTGTGGGGGTAGGGGTGGTCAGGCCACGTGTGTCACACACTTATTTTTTTCAAATTTTATTTCTAATTTATTATTTGTATGTTGTCCGCTGCACAAATATGTTCACTGTGTAAAAAATATTGCATAATCGGAAGGTTATCTAAAACTTGACATCACCTATTGTAAATAAAAAAGCAGCAGATAAATGATGTGTATAACATAATTGTCAAGTTGATTTTTTTTTATTCATTCTAGATTGAGTTAATGCATCAATGAATAACTGTGACAACTGTAGACAATTAACTATTCTACTATACCAGTAATTTTAATATTATTTGTTTTGTGTGTAAATTTGTGTCAGGGCCACATGCATTTTTCGTTTCCTCGTTCTACACGTGGAATAGAAGTATGCGAATTTTATAGATTTTCTTTCAAATAATAGATTTTTTTGCGCATTATGAAAGAAATACAACACCATAATTCAATATATGATTAAAAAGCGTGTGTGTGAAATAAAACAACTACAGGCTGATCAATTGTTTAAACAGCCATGCATATGAATACCAGCTTGTACCGCAGATGCAACATTATGTCTTTCATTAGTATCACATCACACATAACGAATGTTTGGTCTGCCATCAAAAGTACAATTTATAAATATAATCAAACATTTTGTGACGAGTTGCAAATGCCTCTGAAGACACAGTATACAACCCTGTGAAGCCTATGGAGGCGTTCTTAAGACCCCCCCCCCAAAAAAAAGAGTATTAGTTCTATCCATGAAACGGACTCAGTGTATAGTCACAGTGCGTCGATATTGCAGGGGAGANGAAGTCTCTTGACAAGCTATTTAACTAAAATATGTACCATGTTTATATGACAGTTTACTTATTATACATACAAATTAAAAAAAAAATATCTTTCTTTCTATAAATACAAAGTTGGAGAATAGATGTCTGCTGGCCCAATGGCTTAGAGATGCAGCGAACGGCACATCTCATTGAGAGTTTGAGATCTGATATAGATTTTTAAGCCACATCGTTTTAGTGGTAAGTAGCCCAATCGTAGATTTCACAAACACGTTATTTAACGACGATAGACAATAACAACAACAACAACAACCAAACATGTTCTGTTCGAAGTTTAGAAAAATCTCTTGCTGCAGGGAAACCTTTACAACATACATGAATGTAAATACACTATTATAAGAAATGTCTTACCTGTTCTTATACTACAATTAGATTATACTCAACACAATTTTAATTTAAGATATATCTTTACATTACATGTATATTTCGGATGGGTATTTCGGATACTGTTAGGGTTTTGTTGAATTTTTACCTTCATAATTGTTAATTTTTGATTATAAGGACTATCACATTATGTAATTATTTTCAGATATCCAGTTGTTTGTGTTATGCATGCAGGTCAGGATGGTCCAAATCACTTATGGGCAAGACCATGATGACCTTGTCGCTGACAGTCCAGGCCTTTTTCTGTCTATTTGGGGAAAAAGTACCTAGCAGAATGGGGACTTTTCGAGTCACGAAATCTTCCAAATTGGGAAGAATTTTCATCGACAAAAGCATTATTTGGGCAGGGGGTTTCCAAGCCATTTTGGATAAAAATCGTATAAATTATGGTTATATATTTTGTTGGTTGTTTAAAAAATAAAATTGAGATAACGAATCTAATAATCATAAATCATAAGACACTTTTTTCTCAAAAAAAAAAAAAAAAAAAAAAGGGGGGGGGGGGGGGGGATTTTTTTTAGAATTGGGGAAAAAATATGCATATTTTGCATGGGGAATGGGTCCGACTATCGGACCCGTGAGATAGGCAGAAAAAGGCCTGCAGTCCAGTAAATAAATGCCAAATCAATATAATAAAAAGGAACATTGTAGAAAGCACATATGCATCATTGCAAATATAACTTATTTGAGCTTGTTAATGGTTTGTCACATCAGATAAACTCCTTACAATATGATTACACTAATTGAACTTAAGTGAGCTATTGACATTTTTAAGTATTGACCTTCCAAATTGGATTATAAGTAATCCAGACGATAAGCTCTCAGGCATTCAGGTAATTTTAGTGTGATAATAAGCTTAAAAAAACTTATTCACAAAAATGATTTCAAGCTGGGCTGTCAACCTTTCCCGCAGCGGCCCGCCATTGACTTTGTCTGTCATGGGTTTAGGTCTTAGGCTGTTCTGACAAGACTCCATTGTTATCCCTCGATCCTGTCCGATCTGTAACAGGAATTTAATTAGATGGCCTTTAAGGACCCACTAGAAATACTCAAAAGTTGATGTTCTGACATTTTTAGGATTTGAAATGGCTTTGCACTTCTTCGGGTCCGTTTGCCCTACATGCACCGTGTATATGTTACGAAACTACGATCGCATTCAACTTTGAATTCACACATGTTTACTAAAACACTGCTGGGAGCTTGCTCTATACCGACGCTGCAAAGTATCCACTAGGCAAATTAATTATCAATAGTCTTAATCAACAAACAATGAACAAATAACAAAGAAATGTATATCATTGTAAAGTTTATTCATTAAGCTTTAATTACATAGCATTTTCATTATTATTGCATGATAATTAATTATTGAAAAATTGCTTAGAAGTAAACAACCCCCCGGAAATCGATATGATATCGGTTAATTCTAGTGGGCTTATCAGGTCTTCTGTGGTTGCTATTACACGTCAGAGCAATCAGTTTTGGCTACCTGGTCCTGGGGTGCCTAAAAGTGTTACGCTAACATTGAACTTGCAAATACTGCCCAGTGCATGAATGATCCTCTAGGATGTGTTTGAATTTATAGAGGCTAAGGGGGAAAACAAACATTCTGATTTTTGCCTCTAAGATCAAAAATCCGGAATGTAGCCAGCACCAACAAATTAGTACAATGTAGTATGTACAAGAAAGTCAAACAATCAACAAGCAAGTTTGGCTGCAGTCCACGCTCATATTGTGGTACACCAGGACATGAAAAACACAGCAAAGAACCTATCCGACGCACTTAATGCCAGGCATTTGGTCATAGCTGTGCACCTTGTAACTAAGGGTGACCACGGTATTGAATCCATTATTATAATGTATTTAGTGCTATTCCAAATGAGGGGACAAAAACTCCATTGGTCCCCTTTAGTGAAATCTTTAAAAGACAGGTTACAAATAAAGTGCAATTCAGGTAGTTATATACATGTAAATAGAAGGCTTATGGTTAAAATCACAGATTAGTTATATTTGTTTCTTCATCATAATCTACCATCAAAAGTACAATCTTTAAAAAATAAATAAAAAAATCTTGTGCAATAAAAAGTAACTTACTTTTTCATGTACCCTCTTGGTAAAAATAAATTCTTGAGCCAACAGGATCTTATGTTAGAAAAATCCACAAAACTTGTAGACTTTTTTAGCATCTTTATACTAAGCAGTTTGTTTGGCATCTGTAAGAAAAATAAGAACAACAATCGGATGCTAATATGTTATTTTGAAAATAAAGCAATACATGTATATACATTACCATTGTTGAAAATAAGGACCAATTTAAGAGAGATAAATTTGTGTCCAAACTTCAAAGTCAATGGTGGTCAAGTGGGCAAATGCTATAGATTGATGTAGCCCACCAAAATTATGTACATACATATACTAATAAAATACTTAACAATTATGAACTGCAGCGATTTTTTTCCTTCTTTATAAAGTACCGGTAAACGGCACTTTCCCAATTACGAAAAAACTACAAATTTCCCAATTACTGTCCAAAAAATTCCCAATTTAAGGTAAAAAAAATCTTTATTTATTTTTATTTTTTTTGAAAATGCAACATTGAGTTAGTTTCCCTTTGCAGCTATATGGCTTGAACCTAGGTAAATATAATATTGACAGCTTGAAAACACTTGGTTTTCAATTTTAAAGTATTTGGGAGCAAAAAATCAAATAAACCAATTTCCCAATTTGAGGTTTTCAAGACTCGATTTTTCCCAATTTTGAGGTTTTCACGACTCAATTTTTCCCAATTTGGACCGGTACGGGTACTTTTCCCAATTGGACAAAGAAAATTGCATGAACTTTCACCATCATATTAGAAAAACTTGTGCTGTTTAAGTATACTGAGTGGGATTTGAAAATTAAAGACAGTGGTTTTAGTACATATAATCATGTCTAAACATGACCTTAAAGTTAATATATTTCAATATTCTTTTCCATTCAATGCTTCGATGACATAAATGATTATTCTTTAGAAACAATATGACTTAATATACTAAACATTGTGAGTGTGAAAAGGCATTAGTCATTTTAAAAACAGTTGTCAGAAAATCTAGTATGAAAAAAAAGCCTACATATAGGACAAATGACATCTGATAACTGATTTTATTAGCATACCATATTTAAATCTAGTTTTAACCCTTTGCATGCTGGGAAATTTGTCGTCTGCTAAAATGTTGTCTGCTGAATTTCTAAAATTAGCATTTTCTTCGATTTTTTTCAAAGAATACAATCAGAAAAGCAAACAGTTTGGATCCTGATGAGACGCCTGATTCTGTGGCGTCTCATCTGGATCCAAACTGTTTGCAAAGGCCTTCAAAATCCGGTTCCAGCGCTCAAAGGGTTAACTAACACATTCTGACATTATGATGATGCAAAGAAACTATTACTTAAAATTTATCCTTTCACAATAGTTTAGGATAATTTCCCCTACAATTTTTGAAGGTTACATTATTTGTTAATATAGCATTATATCAGATTTTGTATTTTTACAATTTATTTATTTACTTAATACTTGGTATGCAATTAAAAACACTATATAATACCTTATATACACATTAAAATAAATCACTTTGTAATGTTAACATCAATCCAATATTGACAACTATGCATGTTGTCCCCCTCTAAAACTATTTCATCCTAATACTAGTAACACATGCTTTGAACTTCAATTTGAAAACTGGATACAAAATGGTAAAACTAAAAAATATAAAATCTTAGCTGTTGAAGTACATTTGGATTGGACAATAAATTAATTGTGTTTGCTATTATTATATAATGTTCATTTAACAAAAATTACTCTTTAATGCAATTCATACACTTCAGATATTTACATTTAAACTATTCAATTCAACATCAGAAATACCAGGATCTTGATAAATGGTTGTTGTTGGAAGGTCTTGTGTGTTAATCTGATCCTTTAAGGTAGCGCCACTGTAATGATTTTGCGCGATTTCTTTGAAGATTGAAGAGCCTTTGTACCTGTTTACTTATGGATATCTTATTTAAGAAGGTACACATGTAAAGTTGTCGTGGCCGAGTGGCTAAGGCGATAGACTAGATATCTTTTGGGATCTTCCCGCGCAGGTTTGAATCCTGCCGACAACGCATATTTGTGCAACACGTTTTATTTCTTTTCTTACGTAATTTGATTAAATATAGCATATAAGCTATGTTTAACATGAAATATATAGTGGGGACAGTGGTCTAGTGGTAGGATGCTGTTCTAGGGATCGAGTGGTCCCTGATTCGAATCCCACTTGAGGCACTGGATTTTTCTGAGCAAAAAATTAATCCCAAGTTGCTCCTCTCCACCCAGGTGTATAAATGGGTACCTGTGAGGGAAATAAGTCAATGTGCCGTGGCTGCCTGGTGCGCCATATGTGAACGGACTACTTAAATCCCTGTGATCGGGGGGTTAACGTTGAAGTCGGCTGAAGATGCATGTTGAAGCAGACTATAAACCGCAACTTTAACTTTAACTTTGTTGCAATTTTTATGCACATTCTTCAGTTTTTAAAATTAAAACAATGTTATAGCTAACTTGGGTGATTTACTGCTGAAATTACAAATCATGCATGTTGCATGTTTATGCCCCCTTTTTAAAAAAAAGGGGGTATATTGTTTTTGGCCTGTCTGTCTGTCATTCTGTCCCAAACCTTTAATCACCTTGGTTAAAGTTTTGTCATAACTTTTGAAATATTGATCATAGCAACTTGATATTTGGAATGCATGTGTATCTCATGGAGCTGCACATTTTGAGTGGTGTAAGGTCAAGGTCATCCTTCAAGGTCAAAGGTCAAAAAAATAAATCATTTTCAAAGCAGCGCAGTAGGGGGCATTGTGATTCGGACAAACCCATCTCTTGTTATTTTTATTTCAAAAAGTAAACAGTAAATCTGTCTATTTCTTGGTATTTTTGCTGTACCGTATATTGTCCCCTCCCCTTCGCAGTGGTGAAAACAGCCCGCTTCTCCCGCTAAGAATTCCAAGGTCCTATCCAATCGGCTTACAAAGTCAACGCTTAAAGCTTGAGTCAAAGCTTGAGTTAGACAATTTTCTCATATTGACTACAGAAAAGTCACACGTCACTTAAAACATTATGACACATATAGGGATATTTAAAAAGTCATCATGCAAAGTTTTAGCTTCATTCTGTTATTTAAAAAATATAAAGTTTTTTCCTTCTCCTGAAAACTTGTAAATATTGAGGTTGGCCATTTTCCCGGGGAGGGGACGATATAGTGTTTCTATAAAAACTATGTTCAAAATATTACTTAAATGATATTATTTTGAATTTTATGACACTTTGTTTTTAACCAATCCAATTTCTACTTGGCTGAAACCACTTACATTTCATGGCGCTCTTCCATAGATAACAAGTTATAAAAAATAAATGTCTGTAAAAGTATACTTATTTTATCTTGTTTTAACTTTAAACACCTTTACTGCACCTGTACACACCAACTGCATGCCCGTATGTGGAAATCTGGATGAATTATGGAACTTTCATATACCCCAGGGGTGCAAATAAACTGGACAATAGCCGAGCGTAATGGTGGTTTTGAAAAAATCAGTACATTTTTTTTTTAAAGCACGGAAAGCTTACATAAAAATTTGCATGTAGTTCAGTGAAATGATGCTGATTAAGAAAATAATACATTAGATTATATTTGGAAAGGTGCCCATTACAGTGGCGCTACCTTAAACTGCTAAACTGCTTAGAGTCCATTGATGCTACTATTGATAGATCAACAATAAGATATTTGTGCTGCCATCAGTGACTTGTATCAGGTGGGCCAGGGATCTGAAAATACACAATAATCCCCGCCCGCAAAAAATAAAATAAAAAATAAGAATAATTAAGTGCTGTAATTTGTATGTATACAAATGCATGTAATTAAAATAAATCGCATCCAGATTATTGATCAATTTAATTTTAGATCCTGTTTGCTCAAATGAAAATAAGTTTACAAAATAGTATAGGATTCCCAAGAAATAATAACATTTGAATGATATATCCTACCATAAAAAAAGAATGTCATAATGACTATATCTATTTTTTGATAAAATCTCATAAGTCATTTTAAAAAGTAGTTCTGAACTAAATCATTATATAATTCATATATTTTAAAGTTCAGACTTGGATGTTTGCTTTTGATGTTAAGAGTTATAAATTGCGTTTTTGATTTTAACAGAATTATCGGATACTGCGTTGCATGGCAACCAAGTCTGGGACAAGAACGAAGAAAACAGACATAGCAGATGCCGAAGTCCCTGTAAGTCTGCAACAAAAAGCTGCAGTCCTGGACTTTTTCAACACATGCGACATTATTACACTGAATCGACTTCTCATGTTTCGTCTAAAGGGCTGTACCAGTTTGATACACAACATCATACCTGAGAATATCATCCGAGAGAAGCTTTTCACAAAGGGACAGAAGCGGTTTGAAAATATAGAGGCGTTGTATGAAACAACCCATTTTAGTGATTCAGATGTAGTGAAGCTAGTTAAATTCATATCTGAGTTTAGAAAGAAAGAACAAAATCCAGTATTGATAAAGTCCACGGTTCAGGAATTTGAAGAGTCAGCAGAAAATCAGGTATAATTGAATGTGAAGTAAAACGTGTCGTGTTCTGAGAAAACTGGGCAAAATGCATGTGCGTAAACTGTTATCCCAGATTAGCCTGGGCAGTCCGCACAGGCTAATCAGGGTCGACAATTTCCGCTTTTATGGAATTTTTCGTTTAAATGATGTCTCTTAGCAAAAATCCAGTTTAGGTGGAAAGTGTCAATGCCATATATCTTGTACAATTTTTCAGACTGTCAACAAGGTGGTGTGTATTGACCTATATATGAATGAGATTGCATGGACAGAACAGGATGTTGACCAGCGTATGATTACAGACTGTGGCTCACTGCGGTTGCATGAGGGTGAGGGTGAAATCCTGAAGTATGACCACATTAGTAATCAAAGTAATGTAAGTATATAATTATGAATTGCCCTCTGGGACAAACACACAGGCTAATCTTGGACGACACTGTTAGCATGTGCATAAAGCCCTGATCTCCCAGAGCGTGGCTTTAATTTTTATGTCCACCAGTCTATACTGGGAGACATATTGTTTTTGCCCTGTCTGTTTGCGTCAAACTTTAACATCGGTCATAACTTTTGCAATATTGAAGATAGCAACTTGTTATTTGGCATGCATGTGTATCTCATGGAGCTGCACATTTTGAGTGGTGAAAGGTCAAGGTCATCCTTCAAGGTCAAATATATGGGTCAAAATCGCTCAAAAGGGCACATAGTGTTTCACAAACACATCTTGTTTTAAATTAAATTGTACATGCTTAGATTAACATCTATTTTTTGAACCCCAAATTGCAAAGAAATCCTATTGCATATAATTTGAGACACTTGAGCCTGTTTCATGGGAAGAACCAATACTTTGTGACTTTGGGAAGAGCTTAAGAACTCTCCCTGAGATTGTGAATTTAATCATACCTCCAGATGACAATATGGACATCATAGCAATTTTGTTGCAAAAATAGACTAAAAAAATAAATACAAAAATAACAACAAAATTGGTTGGAAGCTTCAGAATATGATTTCCCTCAATTACTTCAGAACAAGTTGAACTATTTTAATAGAACTTTATTAAGTTGAGACGTTTTATAGAAACGTAACATAGAGATACGTTGTATCAGGACCCCATTTGAACCTTGAAAAGTTTTGCATTTATTTTAATGAATCTTAAAATATGAAATGTATTGGAAAACTTACAGGTGTCAAGTTTCATTTATTACTTTAACACTGACTTACAATCATTTCATGATTTGCAATAATTTAAAAACACATTCAATCATTGGTGTATACTTCACTTACCTTTTGCTTCACAATTGTCCCTGTTTATTCCCAAAAAGTAGTTCACTGTTTGTTTGTGGGTGGATGTTGGTTGGGTGTTTTGTTGGTTGGATGGGTTGGTGGGTCTGTCTGTCAATATTTTATTTATGCTCTGTTAATTGCTTGGGAGGGTTTAAATATAAGTAGGGATTAATATACCCAATAACAACATAATGTGTGGCGAACAATTGACATCTCGCCTGGACGATGATCGCTCCGCCCACTTAATCACGTGGCCTAGCAGATAAGAAACCTAGACAAGTTAACACCAAATTGGCTTCTTTTCCTATAGAATGCATATAGATTGTGCGATATTCCGGATGATTTTTATGGACCTTTTCACATCATATAACACTTGTAAAAGGGGTTTGTGTCATTTATTTATTCTGCAAAATGCAAAAAATATAAGTTTATATCGAGGATCACCTATTTATAACGGGTTTTTCGGTACGTTAAACACGCTCTCAAACGCTTGCGCGCTTACCGAAATCGAACCTGTTACTACGTGAAATGGTGGTATTAGCAATAAATTAACACTTTTACACTGGTGTTTACCCGTGTTATTTACGAATATATTAACGAAACATTTTTCCGCATGTATTTGACACGAAATAGCGCTTTATAGCTGGCATTTCGGTGAAGTTTTACGCGCTTTCTGACGCCGAGTGGGTACCTAAATCCCACATGTTATAACGTATAAAAGTGATATTAATAATATTAAACATTGCTTATGGAACATTTATAAATCACTATAATTGAAAGTGCAAAACAACCAAATCACTGTGGTCATTGTCTGATATAAATTAGCGTTGTATGAAGGGGATTTCGGTCAGGCTAGTTAATAAAGCTACCAGTGTCAGCGCAGGTACTGACTTCCCCCAAGTAACCGCGTTAATTGGTTATATTAGTAATAAAAAACTCTTATAGAATGGCATTTATCGATACGTTCTCATTAAAATAGTATCATAAAATGGTTTTCACTTGTTTCTGACACATAACAAAACACGATTTATAACGCGGATTTCGTTAAGTTTCGCAAAATGGGTACCAATATTTCCTATTATTTTACATACACACGTGCAATAATTCATACTTAATAATGTTAATATGACATTTCCAGTTTTTGAAATAACTTAATGTTCTATAACTTTAAGGGGGATCTCGGTATTTCTACACATTGAAGCTTCCACTCGCATTTGTCAAGACCGCATTTCCGCGGTGGAAATGGTATAAATTTAATTAATCTAACTTATCTTTCTGGATACCGAATGTCCGAGTTACATAAACCATATTAACACCGTTTTAAAATATTTAATTTGCTTTTTTTTTCGAACAAAATAAACGAAACTCGTTGGAAAAAATGAGAACTAGGCATTCGATATCCAAGTGTGGATTAAAAGCGTTAATTAGTGACACCACATGTCTGCACACGTGTAGATACCGTTATTTAGATAAGATATCACGTGTCACCTTCAAATAACATGTATAATGACAATCAAGCGCATTACTTTAAGAGTAATAAAACACAGCATGCATTAGGCTTCATGCTGAGTTTTATGACTCTTAAAGTAATGCAGATGAACCTTGCTTCTACTACTCACCTTATAACTGATAAAACTATGTAAAAACCACCAACTATTATGTGATGATCAGATCGATAACATAAACTATTTTAATCTGCTAATATATTCGATATTAACATATTGTAATTGGCGTTGACAGTGTTGACATTCAGTTGTTCGTGGGTACGACCACGTGCATTTATCCATTTATTACACTTCTCGAAATCCTTTTTCGGCTTTAGAAACGGTATACCCGGTAAATGCAATGTCAACAACTAATTTTTCTGGATATCGATTGCCCGAGTTACACAATCCCAATTGGCACCGTTAAGCAATATTTAATATACGTTTTTAAAGAGGAAACAAACAAAACTCGTTGAAAAATGTGAATATCTACATTCAGCGTGTCTAGAAAATAGCGAACAGCTCGTTGGTAACTGAAGCGCCCGATTAATCGATGGCTGATTGGTCGATCGATATTTAGATAAGGATTTGATTGACAGTTGGCGAGATGTCAATTCTCATGCTGTTTGCTAAAAGGTCAAGGTCATATATATATAGGTCATGAATATTCGCTCCGATATGCAACTTCAACTTATTTGAAGGATTGTCATATATATTTAGATTACCAGAAGATGTAAGCGTAAAACGCATGCTTCTTTGTAAAAGTGAAAGGTCGCACTTCAAGGTCAAAGATCTTCATTTTTTGTATCTGCTCTTTAACGCTTCAATGGCTTACAGGATGTTTATTTTATATCGAACTATTATTCTCCATGACCATAATGATGTGTTGCATACAATACTTATCACTCATCAGTAAGAGTTCAAGGTCACAATTCAGGCTTTAGTGTCATTAATTTTAATTTCATTCCCGAAGTTTTATGTCTTGGAGGATATTAATATATTTCATATTATTATTCCCATAGGATCTGTAATTTCCAATACTTATGCTCCTTGATGAATGGTCAACGTCACAAATCAAGGTCATTAATTTTCATTTCTGGTTTGTTACCACTTACAAATCATTTTTGTACAGTTCCTTGTTTTGTAATGAATGTTACCTGCCTCCCAGACAAGCATACACATTTGTACTTCTGGGGCCTTGTTTTAATGTTCACTTATGGTCCAAATACAAACAATATAAAAAAATAATGAAGGTACATGTACTAACCAATTTTACCAAATATAAAACATACTAATCCATATTCTAAAATAAATTATTAAAGAAAATAAAACATTGTTGAAATGTTCTTACTGTTGAAACAAATTTTTATCTTATTGTTGTCTCATTTGATGTTTCAGTTACAGAGAGTGATGCTGTCGATTCCGGGCGCTCCCATGTACTTGTTCCATTCACAGACGGCCAATTACTCCGAAAGTAAGACCACATCATTCAACGTCTCAAAATACCAGACCATTCTCGAAGCCACGTTCATGTCACACTTGTGCATGAAAGCGGCTCAGTTCTCTAAGCGACCACTGAATAAAAGTGTGTACTTGTTCAAGAAATCCACGCTGCACGAATTCTACAGCATCAAATTCGGGAAGCAGTTTGTGCCGCTGCACCCGCTGTTGAAAAGATGGTACCAGACAGAAGAAAGTCCACTAGACGGACTTCAAATGTTGCCAGGGATTGAACATGCAGTGCTCTATAAGGAAAATGAAATGTTTGCAACCTGTATTCTCATGTCAGATATTTTCAGTAGGTGTCTAAGAAGAAGGCAAGCTTCATTTCCCAGATACTTCTCAGGACCTTCGGTACTTTGGTCTTGATTTTTGTTGAATTTTTGTATCCTTCAGTATATATGATTGAATAAATAAAATTTTGTAAAATGTTTCTGCACAATATTCAGAGATCGCTTTAACCTAGGATTTTATAAAATAGTATACTGTCTACTGTTCAGTACTAAGAGAAGATTTAGATAGGGTGCATATGCCCGTATATGTTACAATCAGTGAATCTTATTTGGGATTTAATCTTATTTTGTCAAGCATAACTAAACAAGTCTTAAACATCTGCAGAGATGAAAATTTATCAGCTCATTCATCAACATGTGAACTTGCACACCTGTGTTTTTTGGTGCATTTGTTCCACAAAAGCAAAGTTGTGGGTTTTTGTTATAGCAGAAGCCAAGGGCATATAATGTTACCCATTTCCACGTGTGTGTGCGTTTATATGTTTGTGTCTGGGGGGGGGAACATTTTGTGTCTGACTCATAACATTGTTATGCATGATGGGATTGCGAAATAAATCGGCATAAATAATCGTCATATTAAGACTATGTATGTTCAAGCAGGTCCCTTGCTTTAAGGTCAAGGTCACAGTCGACGCTAGTTCATTTTGCATATCACCTATATGGATGTTATAGTAAATTGTCCTGTCCTGCACATAATTTTGTTGTGCATTATGGGATTTGGAAATTATTTGGCATAAATGATTATCATATTAAGATGATGTGTCCCATGCAAGAACAATTTTGCTCACTTCAAGGTCAAGGTCAAAGTGGACACTTGGGAGTTTTTGCATATTCCTTATATAGACATTACGCAGTGAAAGTATATATTCATGTCTGGCAGCCTTGTCACTTTGTCCCTGGCCAAGATATTGTTCAGATTTACTTTGGCTTACTTTCTAACTATGTTTCATCAAGATTGGATGCACAATGTGGCCTATAAAGAGTGCTAACGAGCTAAAAGTTGATAGCGCACACCGCAAGCAGACAGACATAGGGCGATCACAATAGCTCACCTGGTGCACTTTGTGCAAAGATAAACTAAAGACAACAGGCATTATATCTTATAATATGTATCACATCAAAAAAACATTTATATATATATACAAATAGAATATTTCAGTATATGCTGCTGCAAATTATTTATTATGCATATACAATAAAACATAACAGTTTCTCAAAAAAAATCACAAGGACTTAATCACAATTACCAGTATGTAATAGCTTGTTAATTAGTTAAAGTTAAATTGGTTTCAAACACATAATGGAATTTATCAAAATGGAGACTTCAATAAAATATAGCCATATAAAAAATGGAGACTTCAATAAAATATAGCCATATAAAAAACTATACAAATTGTTGAACCATCAAGTCGAATCATGGACAACACTTTCCGCTTCTATTGCATTTCATTTCAAGGAAGTCTTTTCAAAACGAAAATCCTGTCGAGACACAGGCTTATTTTGGACCATATGCACATGCATTAAGCCAAGTTTTATTCAGAGACCGCCTCTCTAGCTTTCAGTATCAGGAGTCCCCTGCCTCTGTGGTCAGTAAATCTCTAAAACCCAGTTTCTGCCAAGGCTCCTGCTGCATCAAGTTACTGAAATGAACGAGAAAAAGGCATTATATGTACAGTTATAAAACACACAATAGAAATGGTTTCAGCTTCTACATACCAAATAAAAACTGCATTTTCTGTGCACCAATTGGAAATGTTATTTTCTCTGCACTGTATAGAAATTGTATTTTTTGTGCACAATGTGGAAAATGTATTTTCTATATACCAAATGGACAAAATAATTGTATCTGTGATTGTGTATTTATACTCAAATAGTTATAGCTTTGTTTTTGTAAAATTCTTGTAAATAAAGAACATACAATCATTTCCATTTAGTACCGTTGGTATTAAGTAAATTTCCACTTGGTGCACAGAAAATGCAATTTCCAAAATATTGGTGTACACACATGTATGATTATTCATTATAAACCTGTTGATTTTCTAGAACAATACATACTGTATTCTACAATCAAATACGAAAAGACGTTTCCAGAAGTAACCAGACTACTTTTTTAGTCAACACAAATGTTTGGTCAACTTTGGCAATTATTGTTATGCCTTGAAAAAGATTGTTTACTTGATGTAGGAAGTTCTGACAATGTCATACATTGAAAAACATATGTGGCAAATTATACAAAGAGCCATAATTCTGCAAACACTGGCCTCAGCCAATATACAATCAATTATCAGGTTCTCATTAGAGTTCCACCACCCCATAAAGGAGGAGTTGAAAACACAAGCTTCAAGACATGCTGTTTGAAAAATGCAATGCCTAGTGCCTAGCTTTGTAGGGGCACAAAGAAAATACAGCGGTTTTTCCCTTTATAATTAAAACAAGTTAAAGACAGAGGGTTTTACCAGGTAATTAAATGTTTGTTTACATGATTAGAAGTGGAGTAAGCTGAGAACCTACTTATCCATCCGACATTGTAAGTATTCTTTTGATAATTCCCGGCACAAATTGTTGTCAAACTCTTTTCTCCTCAGACAGTCCATGTACCTCCTCATTGGGACCTTGCATTTTCCTAAAATATATGAAAACTGAGGTGGATAGTGAGTATATGGAATCATGGATGTTTTGAGGCACCAACTTAAAGCAAATATCGCGCTATATTGGAAAACAGCCCTTCCGCTTTCAAAAGTTGGAAGTCCTGACTTCCTTGCCTTAAATTTTGGATGTCCCAGACATAAAATTTTCATTATTAACGTTAAATGTGTTTTAAGAATTTAGTAAACACAAACGTATGCCATTTTTGGGAAATGTACAGGAAGGAGGTAAATTGGCACTACTTGGTCTTTCTCATAAAAGCCGAGATAAATTTGTTCATGCTTCCCAAGCTTAGGCTGAGTAATAAAGATTGCAAATCGGAACTGAACATGCGTGAATCACAATTTCAATATCAGCGCATCAAGTAGTGCACATAACTGTAAACACCACCTTCATTCTCTGTTAAAAGATGAGAAAGGCGGGGCTATGCATGTGCTGTATGATTAGTTTAGCATGTTGATCGCTAGACAAAGGATAAAGGAAGCCAATTTTATTGGCATGAAAGATGTTTCTTTATGGCTTTTGGGCGGGAAGTGGGGTTCCTTTGATGACATTAAACTGTGAATTTTCGCGAGACTTTTGTATTGATATGAGACATGTACAATTATTGGTTACACCTGTATTTGACTGACTGAGCGCTTATTGGCTGATGCGATAATTACCGGAAAAATCAATATTGGTCTGCTGCTTAGAAATTCATGACATGCAGTAGCACCTATGCCGAGTTAATGGACGAATGAATGACCAGATTTACTGATAAGATTTGTACGTGTTGTGTATTACTATTAGTCAGCAGCCAACAGGCAGATGTCCTAGGGACTTCCACAATTGGTAAAATGGACGTACGACTGCCGTTTTTGGGCTTAATTTACGCTCGGAGGTCCACTAATGGAAGCGCTGAGAAAAATCATTACAAGTATCTCATATTTTATACTGAGGACAACTGTTGGCTGGTGCTGGGTAATTGACATTGAAAGTGAAAGTAAACAAATTCGCAGAGACTAGTGTTGGGAGACCGACGTCACCCACGAAAATGCATAAATAATCAAGTCCTATGAAATATTCAAAATTACTTCTTACATAAAATATACAGTCTGTAACAAAGTTATGTGTATACATGTGCAATTGCATTTTACCCTCGTGATCAATTGGAAAACTGCCTTTATCTGGTGGTGTCGGTGTAAACCTGGCTGCTGGAGTAGCCATTTTAAGTTATCTCCCTTGGAATTTAAGGCTACACGACACTATATTAATAAAAACTATGGTGTTCCGTTAGTATCTTCTTTTTTTAGAAGGAGTGCTGTACCGGAAGAAGAAGACGAGGACACTCGTTGTGTTGCATGATCGACATATGGAGCACAAAGGCGAGAACGCGAAGAGCGAAATCACGATGCGAAAACACGAGATGACGATACGACAACGCGAGATCACGATGCAAGAATACGATAGTAATATTTTGATCTCATTCTATTACTAGGGATGTGACGTCACTGCCGTCGGTCTCGCATCGTTTTATCACACCTTTGCATGGTAATCTCGCAACATCGCATCGCGATTTCGCTAGCGACTTTCGAATTACAACGGCAAGAACGCAATAACTTGAGGTTTGAATGTACTTATTCCAGTTTCCATAGGGTCCCATTATAAAACTGCCAACTTTGGAAGCATTTGTATTGCCTTTCCCATATATCAATTTTATCAAGATTGGTATCATTTTAAAGATGGATCTGTTCAGTTCCAATAATGACAATCAAAAAGATACCATCTCGCAACTTCTAAGAAAGCATTTTATACATAGATGGTGACGTCACTACGTTATTGTCACCTCTATACTAACACACATCACATTCCCCTGGTTTGGGGAATTATGCTTCCGCCAAAGTAGTTCTGCGTAGGAATGAAAATGTTAATAATGAAAGAAAAATCGTTTTTTATTGTGCGTTGAAAACGGAATGTTGTTTAAAGAAATGTTATTTAATTATGTTTAAATATGATTTTGAATCTCTATTAAGACTGATAGCGATCATCAAAAGCACGATTACCTGACCTTCTTTTGCTTTCCCTTTTCACTCGTAAAAGAAGTGCTACCCACAATTCCTTTCGCGTTAGTACACGTCAGTAAGACCGGTGTGTACACAATGCTAAGAAAGTAAAATTCGCTCAAAGGCAAGAAACCTCGTGAAACAGTTTCGGAAGTCAGATTTCGCACCGAACTTCAATAAAACAAAGATCTACCAATAAACAATATCTATAAATCTATATATATTACACCGACACCAACACTTGTTTATAACATAAGAGAAATGCAACTTTAGAGACATAAACAGGAGAGACATTCTTATAGGCCCCAATTATCTTTTACTTAACTCTTTCAGTGCTGGAACCGAATTTTGAAGGCCTTTGCAAACAGTTTGGATCCAGATGAGACTCCACAGAACGTTGCGTCTCATCAGGATCCAAACTGTTTGCTATTCTGTTAGTATTCTTTGAAAAAAAATGAAGAAAATGCTTATTTTAGAAATTCAGCAGACAACATTTTAGCAGACGACACATTTCCCAGCATGCAAAGGGTTAAGGCAAGTGACCAATTGCCTATAAAATACCAGACAATGCAAGCATAACCTGAAAAGCTTCTCACCCGACAATGTGGAACAAATATTCAATCAACTCGATAATGTTTCATGGTAAATAATTAAGCTCACGCCTTTGTTGTTTTAGAAAGTAAGTATTTGTGGGTTTTTTAATATATAAATAATATTCGGGAACAAACATGTCCCTATAGGGCGGTGTCAATTTTTACCGCATGGTCATATTTTGAACAATCTTAGGGCTATTCCAGTTAAACATATATCCCACCCCTGGACGGCAAAA
Source organism: Dreissena rostriformis (assembly GCA_007657795.1). Classification (NCBI taxonomy): domain Eukaryota; kingdom Metazoa; phylum Mollusca; class Bivalvia; order Myida; family Dreissenidae; genus Dreissena; species Dreissena rostriformis. Next base: position 18,293 of record VMBQ01000160.1, read on the forward strand.
TAAAGAAATTCTGTTGGGGGATGGTTTTTTATATTTTGCTTCTGAAGGGGGGCGTTATAACTTATATTTTACTTCTGTTGGGGGCATCCTTTCTATTTTGCTTCTTACCCTATTTGCCAACTTAAAAAAGACTATATGATCATTTAAATACCTTTCCGTGCCAACCCTTTTTTTTCACGAACGTTTTTGAGTCTGATAATCGCGCGATCAACATGCCCGGATCGGCTGTGAAACGGAACGGCGTGGGTTTTAGTCTACAGTACAGCTCACGCAAAACCAACAAAGCCGCGGACAGATTCTTTTGTTTGCGAAGTTTCGGCGCGCCCGCAACGAATATACACTCGGCATATTGCCGAGGCACTCGGCGATAAATCGCGGAGTCACGCCGCGTATGTTTCTGCCTCGGCATCGATTCGCGGAATCACGCCGCGTCTTTACGCGCAGTAATTCGCGGAGTAGAAATATTTTCAAATATTGATTGTATAATACCAAATGTTAAATAATGTTCAAATTAACGAAAATTTGACGCTAATAAGCTGATATGTTTACTTCTGCGCTATTGTGTTAGTGCACATGTACATTATTTCGTCATTTGCTTTGTCCTTTTGAAAAGCGCGCGAAAATTGGCGTGGGTATATTTATTTGTAAACAAAAACTTCGTAGCGCAGATAACATTGGGATCTTTTCATTTCGAATAAAAGTTTCGCATTAATTTCAACTAAGTACCGGCGTATCTCGAGAATTATTTGGCATTGACATTTTCTATAAATAAAAAAACAAAAAACAAAAAACAAAACAACACGCTGCATCGTTATCGTTTCGCTCTTTTAGTTCGCTCATTATTGAAACAATTAGTGTACTGTATACTGATTGCACACAAAGCATCGTGTACAGTTCATATTATTTTTCAACGACCAATAAAGAACTTAATTTATATGTTGAGTTCATGCAACATGTACAAGTCATTTTCTGGAAATCGGGAACAAGTGAAAGTAAATTTTGTGAAAAATAAACCAACATTTGTTTGTATTTTAACTGTCAAAATTGTTAATATTTTGTGTTGTATGTGTGTATGTTGGTTTGGTTCTCTTTTTTTTTCGCAATTCTTTTCAAAATAAATATCGTTATTTTAAATGTTTCAAGCAAGTCTCGTTTCCGAGATCATATACGGGAATTTACTGTATGAACGACTTCCATAAATTATGTTTACTGACCTATACAATCCTTTTTTTTACAGACGACACGTGCTTATCTTAACTTTGGCGATGTAATACACATTGGATGTTCGGGGTTTGATTTGGCAATACAACAAGAACGCAGTCTGCGATTTTCAGTATAACTTTCGTACTGATCAACATAGTAATTACCCGGTAATAGTGCACGTGCTTATCTTACATTTAGGGATCAAAAACACGGGTCGAAGCCACTTTGTAATTGTTTGGGCCATTAAACACAATCCCGATGGCTATTTTCAGTAGCATACGTGTTCAGAAACCAACAAGATCGAGTAATAAAGCACAGAGATTACGATCTGAAAACTGCATGGAGTCTGAAATGAAACAAAATGGTGACAAATCAAACGATTCACCATCTAATGTTGCAGTGTAAAATTCGATATTTAGGCATATCTGATGCTATGCTTTGTTATTACTGTATAACTATGTTGTTCGAATCTTCGATATCGGAGGAAATAAAGAATACATATAAACTACACGCAAGAAAGATGCTGGAGACTACAGCTAGGTGCGAACACGGTTTCCTTTTATCCCCGGCCTCTAAAAAGACAGAAAAAACTGTCATGTGCATGGGAATGAAATACATGTTGAAATTTGGAAAAGGAGACATTCCTTTTATATCTGCTAGCAAATCCGAATTGTTCTTCAAACAAAAACTTTAAAATAAACTTTTTTTATTATCCGGGGGAGGGGAGGAGGGGGGCGTTTGTCTTATTAATCGTATCATTGTAACACATAATATATAGTGTTTTTTTCTGTCTTCTGAAAATATTATTGAAATGTTCATGTACACTATGCATAAATGGAAAAGGTTACGAACTAGAACAAATATGCGCAGACCTTAAGATGGACAGTTAGAGTATCAAAATCGATGTACGCAAATGATTAGAATTATTGTTATTAGTTAATTTATGTGTTACAATAACACGATTTCTTTCACTGGCATTTATTTACAAAGAAAGAATATGAAAAATCTAATAACAAACATTTTCAATGTACATTGTATTGTGTAATGTATTGTTTCGGAACGTAGTTACTCTTCATTTAATAAACATGATGCGAAACTCGGAATCAGTTTCTATCCGAGGTAAATTGTAGAAATTAATTTAGAGGAAATGGATATTGCAAATTATTCGCGTTATATTTTTGTTAAAAAGAACAACGAAACTGTTAACCGAAATCAACTGATCTCAATGTTCTCTGTGCTACGAATGTTTTATCCAAAAGTCAATACACTCACGCTTTCCATGCGTATGGCTTGACGTTGTTCATGGTCGCATAATTTTCGCGCGCTTTTGTCGGAACAAAAGAAATACACGACGACTTTTTTCTAGTTCGAATTTGTAAACGTCGCGTGGTGGGTAAAAAATCGCATCTTTTACCCCGAAAAATACGGTAATAAGATTGTTCGCTGAGTCACTCGGTGTCATATCATCAATTTCCACGGCATCATGCCGCGGGATGCGGCGGTGAGATGCGGAGTGCCTCGGCGAACATACGCGGCGACTCGGCGACCAGATGGTCGATGCCCAGTCCACTCCGCGTACACTCGATACCGCCAAACTCCGCGGACCCACACCTTCAGTTTTATAGGGCACCAATACCTTCAGTTCGGGGCCCAAATAAAGGACCATTTTCCTTGGTGTCATTGAAGTCATGGTATTAAAGGAGGAACAACAGTTGGCATTTCGGACCGAAAGTGGTCAATTTTATTTGATACAAATTTTATTTCATAAATATACAATCTGCTTCAATACAACATGATTTAAAGAAGAGGACAGAATAATCAGAACCCCCAACGAAAAATGCTTTGCAAAATTAATATTTTGGGCTATTGAAATTCACATTAATAAAAAAATAATCTAAAAGGGGTCCAAATAGCAGAAAAAATATTCTAAAGGGGTTCTTTTTTTGTAAAATTATCTTCTGAAGGGGGTTTGTTCATCTTGAAAGAGCCTTCCAGGGTGTGGGACATATGTTTTACTGGAATAGCCCTTAGTAGAATTGCACTTAAATAGGTTTAAGCCAACTATTAATGCTAATTTTAAAAGCACTTTAGGTTTCAGAGAAAATTTGTTTATCTTTCGGTTACTATGGCGACTAGTGTTCTGCTTTAAATAAAAATCTTTAAAGCCACACACCTTATTTGGCATAGTAAATTTAAGTATAAATAAGAAACTTATTTTATCTATGTCAATAGAATATAACTGGTGGTTACAAGGTAGAAATCCGTCTTTTTGCGCTTTAAAACTATAAAAAATAATCGCGTTTGTCGAAATGGACGTACACGTCTAGAAATCTTACTTTCGGTTTAAAAAGCGGTACCGTTTGAAAAATTATCAATTACTTGCTAACTAGGCTATAGATTTAATTTTATCTATGCCAATTATAATATATCTGGTGGTTACAGGGTAGAAATCCGTCTTATATGCGCTTTTAAAATTTAAAAATAATCGCGTTTGTCGAAAAGGACGTATATATACGTATAGAAATCCTACTTTCGGTTTTAAAAGCGGTACCGTTTGAAAAAAAAAAAATTACTTGCTAACTAGGCTATAGATTTAATGACAATTTTACACACTTTCAAATTGCATCTATATGTATTGATTAACATGTACTTCATTTCAAGGTGTGTGGCTTCAAGGACTTGTTCACAGATTGTTGTATTTTTTATCATTGTCATAAAATGAATTTACTAACACACCTATGCTATTTGGAATAGTTTTGAATACTTATTAAATCAAGGACAATATATAATCAAACCTGTTCTTTTATTGGGATTTGAAGACGCAACGCCTAGAAGCAATTGCTTACACGGTACCAAAGGCTTTCAAAACTGAGTGGCAGTGCAAACGCTATGTCGATAAAACGAGTTTGTGCTGCATTTTCTATGAAAAGAGTTATGGCCAACCAATCAATAATGTGATTAGAACTATCTCAATTATATGTTTATTTACCTCAGAATATACTGCTGTGTTTTGTTGTTAGAAATTCATTAGAATTAACAATTCGTTGGAAAAGGCATAGATGAGCTGCGTTTATTAAGTATAGGGATTAAATGATATTTAAATGTACCAAACAATTACCATATAAATGAAGACTCCTGCAACAATTACTATTTGTAGATTTTAACCACGACATTGAATTTAAAAAAAATCCAAGTGAAAACAAAATTAGTAAATTTTTACTGTCATGAGGTAAGCAAACAAGACATAAAACTGCAAAATAATTTGTTAATGAGAATATGGGATTTCGAATTAATTGCGTTCCTGTATTTTTGTTATAAAATTTGAATAATGAGGATCAAATATGGAACAGAATGCCAAGAATTCTATATATTTAATTTGGTGAATTTGATTTATTAAGAAAAACACTCTCAAAAACAAGGACTAAGGAGGTGTTCGTTAACAATGCATCGGTAAGGTTTAAGCGAGATATGAATATCTATGTAATACAGATTATGGAATTTCTTAACATTTATTGAAAAAGTGGCGAATTTTCGTTCAGATGAGTGTTGTATTAATGAATATATGAATTCGAGTAAACCTATTCTATAACCACATTATTTCGTTGCATGTAGGCACTGGTTATTCAGAGAAAAACGCACTGAATATAAATGTTATTAAATTGAAATTTGATCAGAATGCGGTGAAGTTTCATGATCGACCGATATCAAAACGGTTTCATATACAACTAGTGCCATAACAACAAAACTATACTTGGTTTCAAATTGTCGAAGAAGCGTAATGTTCACATATAAAATCGTTGATTAATATACGCACGCCCATTTAAATAGATTAGGGCGTTTTAAGTGCACCACTGGTATGTTTAAGTCGATACAAATGAACCAGTGAAATGGCCGTATATTGCATTACACCATAATCTGTGATAACCGACTTACGTGTTTATTCTGTATCGGCTACTTTCCTGTTTTATGGCATACGGAAAACAGTTGTCTAGGAATGTTGTGACATCGCTCGAGACATATACGTAAACAATGTGTCCACGGAGCATCGCCAGTTTTGACTCCAGTGGGGTTGTTTGAACAATCATTACAAAGGACCACTATCTGATATAGCTCATACCGAATATTGAAGCTCTTGAATTTTAGTTATAAAGATTTTTTCAGAACATCTTTCAATGATAAAGTTTGCTTAAATTGCATATGTGTATAAGTATGTCATGTCTGTTTAGTTTTACAATAAATACTTTATGTATGTGTATACTGTCGTAAGTGATTTGTGTTATTTTCGAACACTATTTATGTGGATGAAACATAATTTGACCTCATTCTTGTGTGAACCATACACAATTATGCCTGATTGGATTACTGATCAGATTCACAATTTACAGATACAATTTACATTGTGTCATCGTAAGTTAACAACTAGATTTTAAATATATTTAAGATTCATTCTGTTTAACAATAAGAACAATTTCCGAACATACTTGTTGTTCAGAATACTTGTCCGAACTAATGCGTATTTGTGCTAAAAATACCAATTCAAAGTGACTTAATATGCGCACTTGCAACAAGAAGCCGAGAGATAAACTCGCGATGTTGCATCGTTTTTTCCCCCGCATTTTCTGAATCCAGATGCACAATTTATATTAATATTTATTTTCTATTTTTATTTTTAAAGATTTTGGCTTTGCGTAAATATATCTGTAAAAGCCTTCAATTGATAGATTCAAACATTGGAACTAATGAGCAAAAGTTAATTAGCGCAAATGTACTTAAGATAGATTTCCGTTGGTGTATACAACTGAATGTATTAAACCTGTTTACTTTGTGAGTCCAACTTCAATCTTTCCCTTCAATAACTGTTAGTTTCTAATAATGTATAAGGCGTGAATGGCTGCATTCACGTAAGAAACGAGAATACTTAACTTTAACTGCATTGCACTGAAAACATAAATTCCATATAATTGGAAACCTGATAGCCGAGTGAATACACTAATATGTCTCTTGTTCTACGAAAGCCGCATAAGGAACTGGCTATCAAATTATTCCAGTTCTCAATAAAGATAATGTATTTTTACTCGAGTGGCCTTGGTTTAGCAGAGAAGGCATCCTGTAACCGAGAAACCATTTAAATTAAGTTGAATTAATAACGCTTGCTTTTAGTAACGTTTGAGAATACTTTATTTACCACTTTGTCACAAGACGTCCTTAATTACACTTGCTTTTTTTAAAGAATGTCTAGACATCCCCACTTAAGAGTGACTATTTTAAAATTGTTCACCTCTTTGCTTGCTCGTCCTGGTTATTATCGAAAGTTCACGATAGACGTTGACTTACCTTATAATTATATATATGGCTTGTCGAAATGAAGTCTTGTCATGCAACGATCACATAATGATAAACAACAATAACAACAGCAAAAACAACATTTATTTGGTAATGGGGGACAATAAGTCAGCAATGTTTTAAGTAGTAAATATAAACATTTTATACAAGTTATAACAGTATTAGTATATCTTAAGATAAAAATCAATAGCTACTGGTATGGGAATAAGCAATTGAAATGTATTGACATGGGTAAGTTACTGAATAAAAAAATAAGATTAATAAGTAAAATGCCCGATGGTATACAACGATTCAAGGAGTAAACGTTCGTGCTGTATGCATGGTGATGGTGATGTAACATTAAATGTTTGCTATTTCCAAAGATCTTGATGACACGATATACAGTAATTTGTTCATGATTTTGTTTTCAAGTGCGTGACTTAAGATTAATGACTTTTAATCATGTGAGAACATTACAATTTGTCACATGAGGAAACACTCGAGACATGACCGAATTCTTGAAATGCCATCAAATAATGGTTTCTTAAAGGAAGCAACATGGCTGTTTGTGTGGTCATGTTGGCGTTTCACTATGTCTTTCAATATTTTCCAACTGTTTAGTCCGTTATCGGTATTTCACGGATGCTTATTATGAGGTTTCGCTTTTAATCCGACCGTTTGCACAACCGCACACATGGTTAATGGTTAACTTAAGAAAAGTACTTTAGTTTTCTTGATAACACTAGGTACAAATAACGACAAGAATGTGTGATTGTTCAACAGATTTTTGATGTCAGGTCATTGTAAGTAAACGGAGAAAGAAACAGTAATTACTAGCAAAGAATATAACAATTACTTATTAATGACATTTTTGTACAAATGTAGATTGATGATATATTAACTTGCGACTGTTTAGCTTATTTAGATATAAACCGTGAGATAAACGGTACGCTAATAAAATTGATATAGACAACTACCACAGTAAACGTCTCAATTCAGACTTTAAGATAGTTGCTCACTGGCTGGCAATCAAAGGTGAAATTGTTTTCCCGTGTCAATGGCGTTCGTAAATGTCCAGGTACCAATTATTGTTTTGCCATTCGTAGCTAAAATCTAAACACGAGCGGAATTACAAACATCGACTTTTTCCGCCGTATTAGTAAAACGACACAAGTAAAAACGTATAATAAATAAGATAAAATAAATCACACATCGCTCAGCGACATACTCATTATGTTAACTGCTTTGTACTGCTTCCTCAGATATACAACTCTAAAAGTATGATTTTACAAAAACAAACTACTATATTAATTATATTTGAATGGTCGACAAAACTGATTTCAAAACTAATGGCAATCTTGCATGCAGTCATTATTTTTAATGAGATATTTCCTTACCACAAAAATAATATTACATCCGCTATTGCAATCTTAATGATACAAAAACGATATGCGATAAATGAGTGTGTTTCTATGTTACAGTAATGGCAACGAAAATAAAAACACTTGTATGCATCTCACTCTAAACCAGTAATAGGGAAACCGTTAATGACAACTCAGTTTAAATTATGATGTGCACACAATTAATAATATAATACCGGAATAACGACAACACAAACATTCTTACATTTGGTGTTACAGTCGTGAACACAGAATGCAGCACATGTTCAATGATTCCAGTTTTTGCAATACAAATTCATCCTTATAAACTACATAAAAATGAACAAATTGTTTGCAGACCTTAAAGTTTGATAGGCGTATTCGGGACACATTGATGCTATAATGATAATTAAAACAATGATGATGATGATGATGATAATAATAAAAATAAAAAAATAATAATAATAATAATTCGTTCATTTGTGGCATCAACTTTGTTTATTTATAACTAACATTCAAGAGCTTCAATATTTGGTATGAGTTATATCTGATGGATGTCCTTTGTAATGATTGTTCAAACAACTCCACTTGATTGCATTGTCGTCACATGGTTTACGCATGCTGTAATAATTTTTTTTCATGCTGGTGCAGCTTTAGTTTCACTTTGTGTATATTCGTATATTATGTACACTTTATTCGGAAATAATTTTGACAATCTTCCCTGAAATGACAAGGTCTAGAAATTCGATATATTTAGTGTGATATCAGATGGTCAACCTCAATTATTGTTGCTCAAAATTGTTTCTTGGGGTTTAAATGGACTACGTCCGACATATTTCAGGTTTTGATGAACTTAACACAAAGTGCTCATCATGGTGAGGTATTGTGGTGGGTTTTACTCCGGCGTCTGTTTTCGTGTGTCGTATTTGACACCTACAAAACCGCAAGATCTATGTTGGTAAAATGGTACGATTGTTTCGTACATGAGGCACTTTCAATGTTGCTTAAAGGGACTTTTTCATTGTTTGTCAAAATGACAATTTTCAATAAAATATTGCCATAGATTCAAAAACCAAAGTATGGATCATTTACAAACAAGGTTAATAATACATCTTACTAAGAAAAATTATTAAAAAATGTGGTATTTTTTGCTTAGTTATTTGAAATCGGAAAAGTTAAAAACCGTGTACACGTAACGCTTTCCATGGAAAATTCAGCAAAAACGCGTTTTATCGACATAACAGTTGCACTTCTAATCAGTCTTGAAATCCTGCGTAGTGTAGTGGCAGCGTGCTGACATTTCCTTTTAGAGGTTGCGGGTTCCAATCCCAGGTATGGATTTTTTTTTTATTTTATCATTTTTCCTTGTTATATTAGTTTATTCACAACTCTTCTAAATACTACTGTTGTGTTATTAAATTCATTTAATGACATTGTTTAAAAACACCTCAATTTGTGAACATGTCTCTTTAAAGATTTTTTTTTCAAATGCAGTACACTAGTCGCCATGGTAACCACAAGGAAAAGAACTCTTATTTGAAACCTCGAGGTTTGAACTTATATATTTTGCATAAACCTATTTCAGTGGAATTCTACTAAGATTGTTCAAAATATGAACATGCGGTAAAAATTGACCCCGCCCTTAAAGGTCATGTTTGTTCCAAAATGTTATTGATAAAACAAGCTAAATACTTACTATCTGGAACAACAAATGCGTGAACTTAGATATTTACCATAAAACATTATCGAGTGGCCCTGTTGATTGAATTTTGGTCCCTCATAGTCTGCTGAAATGCTTTGCAAGTTACGATAGCATTCAACCGGAATAAACACTAAATGCTTTGCATTTAACGTTCACTATTTTAATAATTGTTTTATATTGACATATCTCATTGACATATTAAACGATTTTGTTTAGAATTCCGATGTCAACGATTGCTTTTCTAGAGAAAGTAAACTACTTATGGAGTGTTGATATTTTAAAGTAAATAAGCAATTAATAAAGAACGTCATATAATGATGCCATGTATGCATATTTAACTGAATACGAGGCAAATAAACGGCTGCACGCAAAGGGTACATTGACTTTAAATAAAACAAGGTAATGGCAGCATTACACTCGAGTCCACTACAAATTAAACACCTTATCTATTAAACGCTGGGTAAAACATTCACGTTAGCGTTAAAATATGATTCAATGATCAAATACCATAAACACAAATCAATGCATAATTTTATTTATTTGAGCTTTAGAATAATTGCGGCAGGATTTTCAAAGTGCCATGATTTTATCTTATGTATTCAAGCCAGTGGGACGTTTACTGTGGTATTCTTCTATATCAAGTGTATATACGTACCGTTCGTCTCAAGGTTGACATCTAAATAAGCTAAAAAAAATATATAGTAAAATTACTTTTGTTTTTTTTTCCTTCGTTTACTTTTAATGACCTGAAATCCAAAATCTTTTAAACAAGCACACATTCTAGTCGTTAAGTACTTTTCTGAATTATCGAATTAACTTTTTTTGCGGTTGGACGAACGTTAAGATAAACAGTAAAAGTAAAAGCTCATAATAAGCATCTATGAACCATCGCTAGCGAATAACAGTGGACAAATATTGAAAGAAATACTGAAACGCCAACAAGAACACAGCAACAGCCTTGTTGCCTCCTTTAAGAAACCATTATTGGATAGCATATCAAGAATCTGCTCATGTCTCAGGTGCCTCATAATGTGCAAAATCGTAATTTTCTCCCAAGATTTAAAGTAATTAATCTGAAGCCACGGAATTGAAACCAACATTATGAGCAAATTACTTTATATCGTGTCATAAAGATCTTTGGAAATGATTAACAAGTACTGTACTATTATCATCACCATGCACACAGAACCAACAATTACTCTGCCTTGAATCATTTATATAATCAGGTATTTTAGTTATTATATTTGTCTTCAATAACTTACTCATTTAAATACATTTCCTTTGCGGATTCCATTACCAGTATCAATTGATTTTCTGAATATATACGTATAAGGTTTTCACTTGTATAAAATGATTATATTGACAACTTCAAACTTTGTTCACTTATACGAACAATTATTGTTTTCATTTTGTCCGGTTGCATCCCATAACCAAATACATTTTGTTGTTGTTGTTATTGTTGTTTATAATTATGTGCTTAATTGATCGTTGCACGACAAGACCGCATTACAAGTCATAAATATAATAATAATATCATTCAATATATAGTAGGGTCAATATACACTTTGACCCCCACAACTTGCTACAAAAGGTATTTTAACTGATCCTGGTAGGGTAGATGGTCCTTAAAAACATATCCAAAGTTTACCACAATCGGACCTCCGGAAAGTTTTTTTTTCAATATGGCCGCCAAGATCTATTAATGATCATAACTATGTAACTATGCAATTAAATTTGATGAATTTTGTGTCTATATCTAGTTTTCAAGGAGCAAAGAACACATAATGATCATCAGACATTGTTTAAGTTTAATATAGTTTCCACAAATCCAACATGGCGTCCAAAATAGCCGCCAAGATGGCCTCCAAAACCTATCAATGATTATAACTATGTTACTTTCCACTCAATTTGACGATTATGGTGTCTATAAATAGGTTTCATGGGGCAAAGAACACATTACGATCATCAGACATGGTTTAAGTTTATTATATTACACTCAAATTCAACACAGCGTCCAAAATGGCCGCCAAGATGGCCGCTAACACTTATTTATGATCATAAAATATAACTATGTAACTATCCACTCAAATTTGATGAATTTGGTGTATATACCCAGGTTTCAGAAAGCAAAGAACACATTAATATCACATTTATATCATCAGACAAAATGTAAGCTAATTATGTTACATGGAAATCCAACACGGCGTCCAAAATTGCCATCAAAACAATACGAAGGACTACAAGTCCATTACTTGTTACTCTAACGTTATGGGTTTATGTAAAACGCCATACTCAGGAGACAAAGAGCACTTTAATCGAATTGAGGTTATCACTAAGGAGTTGAATAATCATAAAATCCAATTTACGACATTTGGAAGAGAGAATGAACTAGAACATGACTTCATGATAGAATCAGTTCTTACTAACTTCTGTAGACTTCATTTTTTACCGTTGCTGAAAATCATTGAAGATTAATAACAGCCTGAATAAGCACGAGTTTTTTCAAATATTTAATAGTGTACACTTTGCGTTCCTTTGACTATTTATTTACATCAAAGCGATAGTGTTCGGAGTAATGAAGGATCAAGATGAGCAAATTTGTGTCCTCGACCACCAACGTTGTGGTGCTACGACGGGATCGGAATACTGTTGCTTTAACAAGTTCAACGTCTACATCCCCTGACGACAGAACAACATAGCATCCCATTTAGTTCAGAGTTGTGCTGATCAGAGCAGTCATGCCGGCCTTGTTTCTGTCACGAGACAAAAAGTCTTCCGTTTTTACATGAGCATTCCGTTTCTTTGCTGAAACTCACAATTTCACAATTTTACATTTGTTTCATCGTCTCCGGTGCGTTTTGTCTTTGTTATAATGGCCGTCTTCGTAGCCATCGAACCCCACTGTCGCTTGTCCGTAATGCCTTTCTCTGAATCTACATAAGACTAGGCTATTGCGTTATATGAGTCGCCCTTCGCCATGGTTAACGATGCAGCAAAGTGCCACCATGTTTCATGAATACAGTTCATCACAGCCTCACAAAATGTGTCTACAGCATTCTCTCAAATTGCTTGAGCGCTCCGAGGCTTATCTGCTGTACAAAGTATGTTCTTGGCTTCAATGAAGGCAGCAGGATATGAGCTCAGTTCAAAAGACAATACGACTGCAAGGGAAGGATCTCCAGATTTTGACACCACCAGAAAACGGTGGAAAAAAAGAGCAGGGTAAAAAGCATGGTCAGAAGCGATCTTAACAGCCGAGCTATTCCCAAGAGCTTTGTCTCTGTATTTTTTCGTGAATTTATAAGCAAAGACAGATTTTCCTATGATATCTCTTATTATCGTTTTCCCAACCGCCTCAATTGCATGAACATTCAAATCGAACCCAGAAACTATCCCATTGACCATGTTTCTCAGAGTAGGGTCAGCTGTGTATGGTGAGCAGGTTGTAATCTGTGTCTTGATTTTCTCTAATCAGAAGAATCCCCTTTGATGCACGCCGCAGTTGTGTCTTTGTGTTGTGGACTTGTAGTATTGGTCAGGTCTGTGAAATCCTGCATCGCAATGTTGTTCTCGGATGTTGCAGATAGGGTCCAAGGGGTTTGCATTTCCTCGGTCATTCCACTGACGCTAGTTAGACCACATGTGCTCTATAAAAACATTATAAATGTTTGCTCAATGACAAGATCACGTGAACAACGTGAAAACAAATACCGAACTTTCGATAAACGTCCGGGTGCGTTTCCTCTAGGTTGCTTATTTGCTGCAGATACATGAAGTAATAAGCAGATTGCAGGTGATGTACCCAGCTGCAGCAAAGATGGATAGTTAAACGACACTGCCTGCTAATGCATCAGCCAACACCCAGAACGATATGCTTTAATCAACACCCTTGAACTGTTAATCATAAGCTGATAATTCAGCCATACTATGCTTGTCTTTGAGGTCTGGGCAAGTTGAGTTTTCTTCTTCTCTGAAGCCCTCACGAGTTTGATCAAAATCGGATCAAAAAGATGGTCCCGTGAAGCCCTCTGGAAAGCTTTTCGTGTCACAATATGCACTATTGCATTTTCTCCATAGACAGCCTCAAGAATGTTTTTGAGAGAGGATTTCTTCCATGAGGGATCCTTTGCCCCTCCACCCCACTTTGTGATGATTTCGGCAGCCTTCCAATACAAGGGTTGGTCAAACGTTACAATGGTGTGAAGGTTGTTGCAAGGTTGCAAACTAAGGCTTATGTTGACAGAATGCATGCTTTATCCCCATTGCATTGTACATATTAATCATAGGGAAAAATGTGTCTGACAACAGCCCAGGAAACTGGCTTTGCTGATGCAAGATACGCATCATTCCCTGCCAGTTCAGTGTTGCCTGATGCTGAAAAATATCGACTCTCTTGTCAAAATCCAGAAATCGCAGCAGGTCCAAACTATGCGTTTCAAATAACAAGCATCACGACAAAAGTAATGGACTTGCGGTCCTTCGTATTGTGTCGTTGAACTTCATGTGAGATATCTGTGAAACATAATAAACTTAAACTATGTCTGACAATCGTAATGTGTTCTTTACCCCTCGAAACCTCGGTATAGACAACAAATTCATCAAATCTGAGTGGATAGTTACATAGTTATTATCATTAATAGGTTTTGGTGGCCATCTTGGCGGCCATTTTGGACGTCATGTTAGATTTGTGTGTACTATAATAAACTTAAACAATGTTTGATGATCTTAATGTGTTCCTTATCCCTTGAAAACTATGTATAGCCACCAAAATAATCAAATTTGATTGGATATTAACACAGTTATGATCATTAATATGTTTTGGCGGCCATTTTAAACGCCATGTTGGATTTGTGTGTACTATTGTAAACTTAAACACTGTCTGCTGATCTTTATGTGTTCTTTGCCCCATGAAACCTAGTTATAGACACCAAATGTATCAAATTTGAGTGGATAGTTACATAGTTATCATCATTTATAGGTTTGGTGGCCATCTTGGCGGCCATTTTGGATTTGGGTGTAATTTAATAAACTTATATTATGTCTGATGATATTAATGTGATCTTTACCCCTTTAAACCTATGCAAAGCCACCAAAATAATCAAATTTGAGTGGAAATTTACATGGTCATGATCATTTATATGTTTTTTGCGGCCATCTTGGCGGCCATTTTTGTCGCCATTTTGGATTTGTGTGTTCTATTGTAAACTTACACAATGTCTTGTGATCTTTTTGTGTTCTTTGCCCCTTGAAACCAGAAATAGACACCAAAATTATCAAATTTGATTGTATAATTACATAGTTATGATCATTAATAGGTATTGGTGGCCATCTTGGCGGCCATCTTGAAAAAAACACTTTCCGGAGGTCCGATTGTGGAAAACTTTTGATATGTTTTAAAGGACCTTCTACCATATCAGGATCAGTAAAAATACCTTTTGTAGCAATTTTTTGGTGGTTGAAGGTATGTTTTCATATATTGACCCTTCTAATATATCGTGAACTTTCGATAATAACCAGTACGTGCACGCAAAAAGGTGAACAATTTTATAAAAATCACTCTTAAGTGGGGGAGTCTGGACATTATCTTGAATATTTTTTAATTACTCGAGTCTAATTAAGGAATTCTTGTGACAACATGTGGTAAGAAAACTATAATCAAACGCTACTGAAAGCAAACGTTATTAATCCAACTCAATTAAAATTGTTTCTCGATTAAAGGAAGTCTTCTTTAGAACCAAGGACACTCGAGTACAATTACATTTTCTCAATTGGGATTGCCCGTTACCGGAACTGAAATTATTTGATAGCAAGTTCATTATGCGGCTTTCGTAAAATAAGAGACACATTCATGTATTCACTCGGATATTAGGTTTCCAATTATTTGGTGGATTTTATGTTTTTCAGGACCATGCACTTGAAGTTAATTATGTTTGTTTCTTACATGAATGCAACCTTTCACGAGTTATAAATAATTAGAAACTACATTGTATCTAGATTACAAGATTAAATCCATTATATAAGTCGTAATACCACTTGAAATAGTCTGATTACATGTATTATATCCATCCGTTTCCTACCGTGTATATCTTAGTGTCAAATGAACGACGTATGTATGCGGTGATATAAGTGAATTAGCATATTCGCATGTATACACTATTTATTGACAAAAACTATTGTTCTATACTAGCACAATGTTTTAAGTATCATGATACAGAAAAGCTGATTACACGTATACTATAAAACTGCGCGCGAAAGCTTTGTTCTTTAGTTATAGGTGTGCTGATTCTGCTCGTTCACAAACCTTTAAATTTTCTACGTAAATACGCTGGAATCTGGAAGACAGAACCTATGGAGCGTTATTCATGTCAAAATTGTAATGCGCAATGTTGTAAACCGCGAAGTACCTAATGCTTTATGCTAAACGACATACCGCAATACGTCTAACGCTTGACTGCAATTCGAATACAAAACTAAACTAAATATTAAAAATTGTTTCTTAATATTATACTACTGTCCGTATAGTTTTTGCGCAATGTTGTAAACCGCTAATGCTTAATGCTAAACGATAAACCGCAATACGCTTGGCTGCAATTCGAATACGATACTAAACTTATACTTGTCATAGCTAGCTGTAGGTTACAATATACTAAATAATCGAGTCATGCAGGGATGTACTCTCTAAAAAAAACATCATATTTTCCTCGAAGGCATGTTTTACACTTTAGGCTGTTGTTCTGGTTTTATCGTCTGGAGATATTGCTTGGGTAAGCATAGGTGTTCACTACTAAATCCCTGAAATAGGATAAAGTTAGAGATTAAAGTAAAAATTGGCACTGAAAAAGGTTACAATCCACTAGAAAACGGCAGAAAAAAAGAAGGTGCAAAAACAGTCGATTTTGATTTGAGTCGAATTCTTTTTTGGTTTGAACATGACATATCTTTTTTATTGCTTAAATCGATTCAGCTAAGAATGCCCGTTAAGAAAAGTTATGGTTATGGGGGTCTCTATGTGCAAAATGTTGTATTTATTTTCGGTCAAAGTTGTCGCTTTTACATTGAAACATATAAGGAAACTATTTAGTATATTTTGACCTGTAACTGAAACGGTATCGACGTAAATTGTCGCCCTTCAAGTTTTTCAGTTGTAGCATGGAGTAACTTGCCTCGTGTTGACGAGCGGTTAAATGGTGACATTAATTAAAGGTTTGTAACGATTCATTTCATAGAACGCTCGATTTTTAACGAAAACAAAGATAAGCATGGTTGTCTCCGTAAATCTCGTAAGCTAATTATTTTAAGGTAGACGTACCGAAGGTTACTTTCATGAACACGTGCTTTAAAATTTAAAGCGAACAACCATGTGAATATAAAAATACACGTGCAACTTAATTGACTTAGTAGCATGTGTATACTGGTGGCAGTGCCTTTTCATACCGTTTATATGTCAATTTCAAAGTTTATAAGGTCTCTCCGCGCAAGGGGCTGCATTATGTGAGGATCCAGAGTGTGTCCTAGCACTGTTAAGAAGCAAATGACTGATGCAAGGCGCGATAAATTTTGAATAATAGCTGCATTTCCAGCTATTTATATTCCTTTTTTTATTTTGATGGGGTCGTGTTCGTTACTTGCAGTCAGTTACTCACTCATTTAGTCAGTCACTCAATCACTCACTCTCTCACTAACTTGCTCACTCACTCAATCACTTACAGTAAGTCACTCAATCACTAAGTCACTCACTCAATCACTAAGTCACTCACTCAGTCACTTATTCAGTCAATAAGTCATTAAGTGTCGCGGATCAAGATTTAGTTATTAATTATCGGATAAATTTAGCCCTTAAATAATATTGTAAGTTCGTTCGCACTTTTGTGTTTGAAAAGTCTTTTCACTTAGCTCAAGGCAATATGGATAACAACAAGTGAGTGTCTGTAATATTATTACATTGATGTGTGTAATAATTTTAATAGTTTCAGTCAACAAAAAAACTTGGTAGAACCAGTACTAATTATGAATGCATATTAATTGAATATAACAATAAATCAAGTAATTTTCCTGGGTAGGGTTATTAGAACCAGTAGTCCCAGTACTTACAAAGTAAACATATTAATTTAACGACATATTTACAACATAATAAAGACACGTTCCTGGGTAGAACCAGTACTTGACACAGAAATACATGAATACAATGCGAACATAATCAAGTTTCCTGGGTAGGGTTAGTAGAATCAGTAGAACCAGTACTTACAAAGTATACATATTAATTTTACAAAATATTTACAATATAATACCGTCACGTTCCTGGGTAAAACCAGTACTTGATACAGAAAAACATGAATACAACGAGAAAATAATATCAACATATATACAACAGTTTCCTGGGTACAAAAAGCAGAACTGTAAGCCGACACGGGTAACGTAAACTCAAGGATAACCAACTCCTTAAGACTTTCGCAACTTTCGGTGTTTCACAATGTTGCGTAGTTTCTCACGGAGTTGATTATCTGTGAGCTGCGCCATCTTAGGTGTACGCTTATCACGTACAGCAAAGATGGACACTGCAACACCCGTGTCGACGGACTCAGCTATCTCATCTGCAAAAACTAGGCAGATCTCGCGAGTCCCGTCCTCCGAGACTCGCGAGCGGCTCCCCCCGGCTGAGGCGCGACGAGGCTGAAGTGGTGAATGCGTTCTCGTCACTGGAGGACACCTGTCGCGGCCTCTTTCTGGTGTATTGATCGTGAGAGGAGGAGGAGGACTCGTCCTGCTGGCGCAGCTGGTATTGGGCATCGTCGAGTTCCCCTTGGGCATCTTTGATTTCCCCCTATAGAAAATAGACATAATACGTTTTAATATGTATTTTGGTATATTTTAAGAAAGCTGAAAAGCGAATAGATTATATAAGTAAATAAATGATTGGCTTATAGTATATTTATGTATCTTACTCATCATCGTAAATCGTGTTTGAGAATTGTAAAGCTTACCTGGTAATCTGCCAGGCCGGTCTACAAGGCTGTCTGTGTGTCCGGGATTGTGGAGCTTTCTTCCAGGCGCATGAAGACCTCCCGCCCCCGCACCTCTGCACGGGTTGCCGTCAGGAATCCGCCATACTGCGATCGAGTCTGAAAAAAAATCAGAACGCTCGATTTTTAACGAAAACAAAGATAAGCATGGTTGTCTCCGTAAATCTCGTAAGCTAATTATTTTAAGGTAGACGTACCGAAGGTTACTTTCATGAACACGTGCTTTAAAATTTAAAGCGAACAACCATGTGAATATAAAAATACACGTGCAACTTAATTGACTTAGTAGCATGTGTATACTGGTGGCAGTGCCTTTTCATACCGTTTATATGTCAATTTCAAAGTTTATAAGGTCTCTCCGCGCAAGGGGCTGCATTATGTGAGGATCCAGAGTGTGTCCTAGCACTGTTAAGAAGCATATGACTAATGCAAGGCGCGATAAATTTTGAATAATAGCTGCATTTCCAGCTATTTATATTTCTTTTTTTTATTTTGATGGGGTCGTGTTCGTTACTTGCAGTCAGTTACTCACTCATTTAGTCAGTCACTCAATCACTCACTCTCTCACTGACTTGCTCACTCACTCAATCACTTACAGTAAGTCACTCAATCACTAAGTCACTCACTCAATCACTAAGTCACTCACTCAGTCACTTATTCAGTCAATCAGTCATTAAGTGTCGCGGATCAAGATTTTGTTATTAATTATCGGATACATTTAGCCCTTAAATAATATTGTAAGTTCGTTTGCACTTTTGTCTTTGAAAAGTTTTTTCACTTAGCTCAAGGCAATATGGATAACAACAAGTGAGTGTCTGTAATATTATTACACTGATGTGTGTAATAATTTTAATAGTTTCAGACAACAAAAAAACTTGGTAGAACCAGTACTAATTATGAATGCATATTAATTGAATATAACAATAAATCAAGTAATTTTCCTGGGTTCCCTAAACATAACGACAGTACTTTACAAAAGGTACAGGTTGTTTAGGGTGAAATAATTGTGTTTGAAAAAGGGGTTGTCAAGAATGTTGACAAAATTGAAATGTGGTCTGATGCCTTTCTTATCTATATGGCTATTTTCCTCATGAAACATGGGGCTAGACATTTAGAGCTGATTCAGTACATGCACAATATACGAGTCGCTGCGGCGCGTTTCTCCGGATAGGCAGAGTATGATAGGCAATTCCGTTTCAAAATTTCACAAAATCCAAACTGTTGTTGAGATTCCATCGATTTAGAATTATGGATGATGGCTATGTATCCTGCAACACATGTTTCATCGTCTGAGCAAAGGCCTTGCTATTCTTATAACAATATGGGTTATTGTTCATCTGTTAACTGTCAGAATGCCCACAAATGTTTTAAATGTTGCTCTTAACATCCAGCGCTTTATTGCTTCCGGTGAGTAGGTAATGCTATGTAAAGGCCTGTAAGACCAGTCTTCGCCAATTTCACATATCGTTTCCGTACACGTGGTCCTAATAACCAGCACGATTTCAGGTTTTTCGGACAATCACCACGTGTAGATGTCAGAAAGCCCCTGGGAATAAGGCCGAACACCTATTAATGTGAATATACTTTTCCACTATTTAACAGACTATCCAAATAGACTTGATGCGGCTTACATTCAAAATGGTTTTCAGCATGGATTTTCTCTCCACTATGTCGGCCCCCGGCTTCCGATCCGATCTTCCAATTTATTATCGGCGCGGTCACAAAGCGACCTTTTACATGAAAAATTGTTGAACTTAAAACACAAGGGCCATCTTATGGGCCCCTTTAATTCACCTCCTATGTTGAATTTTCGCATAAACCCCGTTGGGTTGGTACCAAAAACAGACGGCGGATGGAGACTTATTACTAACATATCATATCCCCCAGGGTAAAGAGTCAACGACTATATACAACCCGAGTTCAGCCACGTGAAATATGCAAAATTTGATCACGCTATTGAGAACATTTGTTACTCGGGCAAAGGAGCATGCATGGGTAAGGCAGATATTGTTTCAGCACTCGATGGTGCCTCTTCTGCTTGCTTTATTTTTGAAAAAGTGTCTACTTTTCTTCACTGGTTGGTATCCAAAGCATCGAAATGTTCAAATATTGAACATCTCTTAAACTACTTTCTTATGATGGAAAAATCAAAACAAGAGTGCCAAGAATTGATGGATATTTTTATTGATATTATGCGCGATTTGAACATCCCACTAAACCCGGGAAAGTGGATAGACCCAGTGCAACAATTTAAATATTTAGGTTTGGAAATAGTCGCAGAACATCAGACTATAACAGTTCCGAAGGATAAAGTTAAAAATGTA
This sequence comes from Dreissena rostriformis, assembly GCA_007657795.1. NCBI lineage: Eukaryota > Metazoa > Mollusca > Bivalvia > Myida > Dreissenidae > Dreissena > Dreissena rostriformis. The sequence continues at coordinate 39,243 of VMBQ01000160.1, forward strand.
TTGAAGCACTTGAATTCGTGATCAATTCGAAACAAATACGTTTAAAAAGATTTCAGTCAATTGTTGGTTTGCTTAATTTCATAACCCAAGCTATCCCAGCCGGACGTGCCTTTAATAGACGTTTTTTATGATGCAATGTCTTCAGCAAAAATGCCGTAACATTTTGTGCGCATTTCCCAAAGTGTTAAAAGTGATGCAATGGTATGGTTTGGTTGACATTCCTTCGCGAATTTAACGGAATACGCATTTTTAATGAACAAGAATGGCTTCTAAGCGATACAATGAAACTATTTTCGGACGCAAGCGGTAATAAAAACTTAGGTTGTGGGTGTTACTTTGCCGGGAAATGGGCAAAGTAACAGCATTGCAATTAATACGACAACTCATGATTATAATCTTGGACTAAAACGTGATTTTAAAATGTATCCATATTCCAGGAATACACAATAATATTGCTGACGCTATAAGTCGTTTTTAGTGGGACAAGCTGGCCCAACTACTCCCACCAAGCGCAAAACAAATCACCAACTGTCGTTCCAAAGGGGCTCAATCAACTATTCAGTTAGAGATCGCCAAGTTAGTTCGGGCGGGCTTATCTGAAACAACTCATAGTTCTTACAAAAAACTTTATATATGTTTGAATCGTACTGCAAACGCGTTATTGATTCTCCAATCGGGCTAACAACTTTCGAAACGGTCACCCAGTACATTGCCTTTTTGTCACTTCGCCAGTATGCGCATTCTACCGCTTGCTGTCATATTTCGGCTATCAGTTATTAAAAAAAAAATAACAACCTAGAAGATTGTACCCGGAACTACATTGTTCGTCAATGTTGGAAGGTTTAAAACGATCACGGAAAACATCGGACTTTCGTCTTCCGGTATCTCCCGCGGTGCTGAAATTATTATTAAAGAATCTCAGACACGTCTGTCGCTCACAATATGAGGAAAAATTGTTTGCTGCCGCATTCTCATTTGCTTATATGGCATTACTACGCGTGAGTGAATTAGCACTGCCTAACCCAAGATCAAAACAAAGTGTTGTTTGTTACGTTAATGTTAGTGTTGGTTAAAATTCTCTAAGTATTTATATACGATCTCCAAAAACGGACCAACGGCGGGCCGGTGCGATCACCAACATCGAAATTAACTCGAAAAATAAAGAGTATAACCATGTGTTTCTAGAATATGTAAAATACCGCCCGAACATAGGAGGCCCCATGTTTTGTCATTTCGATCACAGCCCTTTGACAACTTACCAATTTAATGCCGTGCTGAAAAAACGGTTATAATAGCGGGTCATGACGATCGTAGTTTCAAATCTCATTCTTTTGGAATCGGTGGTGCTTCAAGTTTATTTAACGAAGGGGAATCTGTTTCGGATATTAAATCCAGGGGAAGATGGCATCGGATGCATACACAACACTTCAGGAACATCCTGATCACCGTAAGTGCTGAGTGCACGGTTCCTGGCTGGTGGGCTGTGTTGAGTTACACATTGTGCACCTCCATGTGCCCCTTCCACGCCAGGACGTCGCCCAACACGGCCCCCTCCGCGTATCCAAACAGGGCCAGGAAGCGGTTGATCTTAATAGATGTTTCCTTCTGCTTTGCCGCGTTGGCATTACCCCCACGCCGCGTGGCCATGTGCTCAATGTAGCTGTCCACGATCGCAACTGAAACACATATTATTGAATGATATTCTATGCTACAGCTTGATATTGCGTAATATTTTACTTACAACTTATTAATATAATTCCTAAGTATTATTTTTTTTTTTTATTTTTTTTTTTAAATATTTCTTACTTCGTTACCTACAGGGATTATCGATTACTTTAATAATTACAAAACTTTTCTGTGGCGACTTTCAAATTTCTCTTAAAATATAATGATCAACTAAAATAATAATCACATACATGTACATGTACTCACATTGGTCTACAAGTTAACCGATCGATATCAGAACTGGTTTAAAACACACTGTTCAATAATGTGAATACTAGTTAATGGGTTGAACGTTAACGATGCGTCAGTAATGTTTCAGAAATCAAGAATGCGAAACTCAGAGTTGCACTCACGGGTCATCGTAACTGTTTGTGTTAAATAATTGATATTGACATTATTCATCCGTGATATGAGAACAGAAACTGTTAAAAATATTATCTCGTTTGAACATATCATACATTTGCGCCTCGCTCTGTGAAAAGGGGGTTTAATGCATGTGCGTAAAGTCTCTTCCTAGATTAGCCTGTGCGGACTGCACAGGCTTATCTTGGACGACACTTTACGCATATGCATTAAACCCCCTTTTCACAGAGCGAGGCTCATATAATACTTTTCATACGTTAACGTCATGATATTGTGTATGATATTACTCATGTTCTCTACAGCATGTGAACAAATGAAACAATCGGGCTTTAAGGTTGATAACTTGTGAAATATGTCATTTTCCTATCCCTATATATGATTATATGAGATTATCATCCATGTAACGAGCATGGGAAAAGGAGAGAGATAACAACAGCGCTGGCGAATGTGTAAAATAAATTAAATAGCACTCAAGTTATCGAAGTGCTAATGTCCATATCCATTTATTTTCAGGAGGGAATACAGATGATAACCCGATACACCATCAATTACAATCCGCCCATTATTCAGAAGTTATTTTTCCTATAAATGTAAAGCTCAAGCTGATATGTTCAATACATTGTCTAACAATTGCGGTTTCCGAATACCTATTTAACTGTTTGCGTTTGTGTTGCAATGATGAAAAGGTAAGTATGCCGGATGATTTTTCTGTAGTGACACTTTGCCTGTATATGACGTGTTTTCCGAATTACTGTGTAACTGTTTTGAGTTTGTGCTGCAATAATGAAAACGAAAGTTAACTCGATCATGTCTCTGCGGTGTCATCATGCCTGTACATACAATATCGTGTCGGGCAGTATAAAGCGTGTATTTTTGTACGTTTATCACTGTGGGTTGAGTGAATGACAATTGCTTCATTATTTCAATCTGTCTTGTTCACAACATGTTAGGTAAATGTATTAAATAAACTAAATACATTGAGAATCTATGTATACACATACTACGCTTCAATACGAATTATGTGAACCTTTTGAACATTCATGAATACTATATTTTAATAGTGTTGTAAAGTAAACGTATACTATGATACAAACTGTTTGGAATGCAACTTAATGTTTGTCGATTTACTTCATGAAATAATACAAACAAGATAATCCTAAATGCGTACGTTGAACTTGAATGATCAATTATGCAATTTTAGGAAGAGGATGGTGGTGGAGCGGGAAGCTGTGTGACAATTAGTAAATACACACTTAATCAGTTATATGTACTTTTAACGTTTCTTATCAATAAACACAATGGTTATGATGTCAAAGAATGAAAAATACAAAATACCTCATGGTAGCTTTATAAATACTTCTAGTTGTATACTTAATTGTGCTGACCATGTAGATGTGTGCGTGTCAAATTGTCAGCGACTTGAATTTTTTTGAGAATATAATTACTAATAATTGAAAATAACGGGTTGACCAATTGTCAAATATACGTTATTCTTATACGCACACGATCCAAACGATCATGACGATGTAGGTCAAACGTCAGTGTGGGCGATATAGTTTTATACCGATAAATACTAAACTTAATAAAGATCCGGCTGTCAATTTAGCGCAGTGGTTGGTACACGTGCTTCTCCACTTGGCGACCCGATTTGTTATCCAATCAAGGCGCAAGTGAGTTAGGCTGGGGGTCACCATACCGGACACATGGGGTTTCGTCCGGGTAATCCGGCTCCCCCAACAAAACAAGATCCCCAAAACATTGAATATCTTTCAGTAAAAACTAAATATCTAGAAATTGGAGCTGTTATTCAAAATTAGCAACTTTCATGAGTTCACTTATACAATTATGTAGGAGTGCTGGGATTTACTCCGAGCCTCAGGCGCGGAAGGACCTTATAAAGAAATTCACACACGCTATTGTGACGAAATTTTGTTTTCACAAAGCCTAAGTTTGACGAACTATACTTTATAAGTAATTTAAAATAAAGAAAAATACTTAAGTCATGAAATAAGTCATGAATATTGACAAGTGTTAATCAAATTTATGTTATGTATTTTACGTTTTCCCTATTTTGGTGTTTCTTTTTGGAAATGAAGAGGAAGTTTTTTCACGGTTTTGCGTGATTATTAAGATGTCAGATTGAAGGACAAATGCAACTCTAGAAAAAATATGATAATAAATTTGTGTTTACCGGCGCTCGTTTTTTATTTCAGGCAAGTGAGTTATGGAATGAAGATAACAGAACAATACAAACCATATACGATATGAATTCAACTAGAATCGAAAGCTTGAGACATTTTTGGCTATTAAAAAACTGTAACTGGTTTATTGGTAATCTTGTACACTAGCTAGATCCAGAACTCACTGTAGGACTTTCTGTAAATGTGTTTGTGTGTGAACATTTAAATATCAGATTACATATCTCAGACGTTCCTATTTATGGATTGTAATAAAATTGTTATTGACACACTTTGTTTCTAAGACAGGAAGGTCTTAAAGAAAATATATTGCTTCAATGATTGGCAATCAATCTTTTTTTATATGTTCTGAAGTCCACTTTCTTAATGTACATTAACAAACGCTTGGTATAGGAATTCGCTTATGAAATTCCCAGATGGATGCTATTAATCTTTGTGTGCCCTATCGAACTGTTTCTGACAACGTCGCCAGTGATATTTAGTTGCGCAGTCCGATCGATGTTCTGGCGTTTTAGTTTTGTGTCTTACAATTTGGCTATTAGTTACTTGTAAAGCATATTGACGAGATGCTATAATAAGTATAGTAAGGTATCCGTTCTGCTGGTGCTGCTGAAGTTTCGCTTTTCTTAAAGAAACATAACGTCGAACAATACTATTAAAATATGTGATATTATATGACAATATTTTACAACAATGATACGATAGCAAACGTCTGAACATGTAAAGCTGAAAGCATATGGATTATTGCTTCTTGCAGAAATTAACATTTGAATGATACTTGTACACAAATATATTAAGCCATTCTTCAGATATCTATACACAGAGATAATTTACACAAAAAAGAAGACCTAAATATCAAACAAAATGTGTGTTTGTCACTGTTAAAACATTAAAAACAAAAGCTCATTTAGTTTTCACAACTGTTCTTAAATCTGTGAACATACATTCTTTCTTACTTCAAATAGAATCGGAGTTATGAAGTTATGGTACTATTTCATATTTATGTTGGCTTCTCCACAAATCAACATAGTTTTACAACACCCTTTAAGGCGGTCATATCCGAAAATGCACGTATTTTGTTCGTAATACGTATTTCATTCTAATAAACCAATACAACCCAGTTCAATTATCAGGTCTGAATAGAGCGCAACACTGTCGTTGGAAGATAAATGTCGAAACATTAAATGAATTTATTACCCACATTAGGAGAAAACTCTGTTTATTATAAGGAAACAGCTTTTTAGAAATAATGAGTGCATGAAAGTTTAACTTTAGTTCTGTAATCAATGTTAACGACCATTCATATATAATTAATACAGTAGCCTGTGTTTGTAACATCAATCTGACGAAGTAGTACAAACGAAATGAACATAATGAGTATGTCGCTGAGCGATTGGGGATTGTATTTCTCCTAATTTCTTTGTTTTTGGAATTCAGATGTCAACAATTACCTTTCTAGAGACGATAAATACTTCTTGACTTTTTTATGAAAGAAAATAAACAAGTAATTTAGATCGTAAGATAAAGATGCCATGTTTGCGTATTTAAAGTGTTCATTGACATGTTCCGATTCAGTCGAGACTATTAGGGAACCCAATTATACATTTGAACTCTTTCGAACTCTAGAACAATCACAAAGTCATAATGCTGTCGGTGAAACACCGACAGAGAACGAAAAGTGGAAGAATATTGAAAGACATAGTTAGACGTCAAAACGATAACGAAAAACAGCCGTGTTGCTTTCTTAAAGATATCATTATTCGATAATCAGCAATTCAAGAAGCCTCATGTCTCAAGTGCCTTATCGTGTGCCAAATCATAATTTTATCACATGATTTAAAGCCATTAATCTTAATTTACGCAATTGAAAATAAAATTATGAACAAATTGCTTTATATCATGTCATAAAGATCTTTGGAAATAGTAAACAATTAATGTACCATCATCATCACCATGCATTCAGCACGGACGTTTACTCGGCCTTGAATCGTGTACACCATCAGGGAGTTTACTTATTGTATTTGTCTTTAATAACTTATCCATGTCAAAACATTTAATTGGCTAATTCCCAGACCAATAGCACTGGTTTTGTTTTTTCTTATATATAATTATAATCTCTTGTATAAAATGTGTGTATTTACAACTTAAAACATCGCTGACGTACGTGTCTTATTTTGGTCCTTTTGCCCCGCATTACCAATTAAATAATGTTGTTATTGATGTTGTTTATCGTTAGGTGCGTACGTGATCGTTGCATGCCAAGACCGCATTTCGACAAGCCTTACATATAATCATTAGATCATTCAATGTCTATGGTGAACTTTAAATAATAACCAGGACGTGCATGCAAAGAGGTGAACCCTTGTATAATAATCACGCTGAATTGGGGAAGTCTCGACATTATTAATGTGTTTTTTTGTATAACTCCAGTGCAGTAATGGAAGTCGTGTGACAAAATGTTGTATGTTAATAATTCTCAAACGTTACTGAAAGCAATCATTATAAATTCAACCACATTAAAATTGTTTCTCGAAAGAAAGGCTTCAAATTGTTAATAACCAAGGACACTCGAGTAAAATTACATTTGTTTTATGGGGTTTCCCGTCACCGGAACAGGAATAATTTGATAATAAGTTCTTTATGCAGCTTTCGTAGAACAAGAGACATAGTTATGTATTTACTCGGCTATTAGGTTTCAAATTATATGGATTTTATGTTTTTCAGGACCATGCAGTAAAAGTTAATTTTTCTTGTTTCTTACGTGAATGCAACCATTCACGTCTTATAAAGTATTCAAAATAATCTCTGCAAGATTGAAATCCATTATTTAATTAATTAGACTACTTGAAATAGTCTAATTTCATGTATTATATCCATACGTTTCCTACCGTGTATATCTAAGTGTCATATAAACGACGTCTGTATGCGGTATTTTTAGTAATTTAGCCCAGTTAAATGTTTACAATATATATTGACTACAAACTATTGTTCTATACTAACACAGTGCATGTATTACCATGTTGCAAATAAGATGATAACATGTTTACTATAAAACTGCACGCGACAGCTCAGTTTTTCAGTTTTATGCGTGTTGAGCATGCGCGTTGAGCATGCCTGTTGATCCTGCGCGTTCCCAACCTTGAAACGTATACAAGCTGCTCTCTGGAAGACAGAAACATAAATGTAGTTAAGGGGTTGAACGTTAACGATGGATCAGTAATGTTTCAGAAATCAAGAATGCGAAACTGAGAGTTGCACTAAGGGTCATCGTAACTGTTTGTGTTACATAATTTATATCGACAGTATACATCCGTGATATGAGAACAGAAACTGTTTAAAATATGATCTCGTTTGAACATATAATACATTTGAGCCTCGCTATGTGAAAAGGTTGTTAAATGCATGTGCGTAAAGTGTCGTACCAGATAAGCCTTTGCAGTCCGCACAGGCTAATCAGAGACGACACTTTCCGCCTAAAACTGGATTTTTGTTAAGTAGAGACTTTCTTTAAACGACAAAAATCATAAAAGCGGAAAGTGTCGTCCCTGATTAGCCTGTTCAGACTGCACAGGCTAATATGGGACGTCACTTTACGCACATGCATTAAACCCCCTTTTCACAGCGATGCTAATATACAACATTTCTTACGTAAACGTCATGGTATTTTGTATGATATTACGCATGTTCTTTTCAGAATGCTATAACATTAAAGAATCGGGATTAAAGGTGTTAATAACTTACACAATATTTTATTTCACTTTCTCTTATGACGTCAACATCCATGTTACGAGCATACGAAAGGAAGACACATAACAACAGTGCTGGCGAAAGTGTCAAATAAATTATATAGCAGTCAAGCTATCGAAGTGCTAATGTCCATATCCATTTATTTTCAGGAGGGAATACAGATGATAACCCGACATACCATCAATAACAATCTGACCATTATCCAGAAAGTAATATGCATATAAATGTAAAGCTCAAACTGATATGTTCAATAAATTATCTGACAGTTGCGGGTTCCGAATTCCTATTTAACCGTTTGATTTTGTGTTGCAATGATGACAAGAAAGTTCTCCTGATGATGCTCTCGCAGTGACACGTTGCCTGTATAGACAGTGTTTTCCAAATTTCTAGGTAAACGTTTTGAGTTTGTGTTGTAATAATTAAAAAACAAAGTTAACCCGATCATGTTTCTGCGGTGTCATTATGCCTTTACATACACTATCATGCCGGACAGTGTAAGTTATGTATCTTTGTACGTTAATCACTGTGGTTTGAGTGAATGACAATTTTAGTCTTATTTTAATATGTCGTGTTCATTAGGTATAGGGTAAATGTATTTAATAAAAACTTAATACGTGTATATGTCTACAACTTATACGCTTCAACACGAATTAAGTGAACCTTTTGAATATGTACTTTATTTAAATAGCGTTGTATCGTAAACGTATACTATGATGAAAACCGTTTGACATAAAACTTAATGTTTGTCGATTCACTTCATGCAATAACACAAATTAGATGTTCCGAAATGCGTACGTTGAATTATCAATTATGCAAGTTGAAGAAGAGGATGGTGGTAGGGCGGGATGCTGTGTGTCAATCAGTTAATACACACTAAATTACTTCTATGTGCTTTTTAGTTGTTAACTATCAATAAACAAAATGGTAAGGATGCCAAATGATGTCAAATACAAAAAACCTCATAGTAGCTTTATTTATACTACTACTTGTATACATAATTGTGATGACCATGCAAATGTGTGTGTGTCAAATTGTCAGCGACTCGACCATTTTGGGAATATAATTACTTATAATTGAATATAGCGGAATGCAAAAATACGTTCTTATACGTACATGATCCAAACGATCATAACGATGTACGTCAAACGTCACTGTGGGCGATATATTTTTGTTCCGAAAAAATACTAATTTTTATAAAGAATGGGCTGTCCGTTAAGCGCAGTGGTTGGTACACGTGCTTCTCACCAAGGCGACCTGGGTGCGATATCCAATCCCGGCGTATGTGAGTTAAGCTGTTGGTCACCATACCGGACAGGTGGGGTTTTGTCCGGGTAATCCGGCTCCCCCAACAAAACAATACCCCACCAAAATGGAATATCTTTCAGTAAAAAACTAAATTGCTTGACATTGGAGCTATAATTCAAAATTCCCAACGTTCGTGAGTTTAGTAAGGTAATTATGTATGAGTGCTGGGACTAACTCCGGCTCCTTACATCAGGCGGCCTTAGGCGCGGAAGGATCTCACACACTTTAAAATACACACACACTATTGTAACGATCAGTCCTGCTTACCTGACGCATAAGTTTGACAAACTATAATTTATAATTAATTTAAAAAAGACAAAAACTTAAGTCATGAAATGAGTCATGAATACTGACAAGTGTTAATCAATTTCATAAATTAACTAATGCTATGTATTTTACTTGTTTCTTATTTTGGTTTGTCTTTTCGTAATGAAGAAGAAGTTATTGACGGTTTTGCGTGATAATTACGTTTTCAGACAAAATGCAACTCTAGAAAATCTACACTATCTAGATCTAGAACTCATTTAAGATTTCTGTAATGTTTTTGTGTTTGTAAATTTCAGTATCAGATAACACACATCTCAGTCGTTTCTACTTTATGAATTGTAATAAGATTGTTATTGACACACGTTTAGGACAGGAAAGCGTTTACGAAAATATATAGCTTTCTGATTGACAATAAATATGTTTTATTTGTTATGAAGTCCATGATCTTAATGTACATTAACAAAAGCTTGGTATAGGAAAACGTTTATGAAACTTCTAGATGGATGCTATTAATCTCTGTGTTCCCTATCAAACTGTTTCTGACAACGTCGCCAGTGATATTTAGTTGCGCAGTCCGATCGATGTTCTGGCGTTTTAGTTTTGTGTCTTTCAATTTGGCTTTTAGTTACTTGTAAAGCATATTGAAGAGATGCTATACTAAGAATAGTAAGGTATCCGTTCTGCTGGTGCTGCTGAAGTTTCGCTTTTCTTAAAGAAACATAACGTCGAACAATACTATTAAAATATGTGATATTATATGACAATATTTTACAACAATGATACGATAGCAAACGTCTGAACTTGTAAAGCTGAAAGCATATGGATTATTGCTTCTAGCCGAAATTAAAATTTGAATGATAATTGAACACAAATATATTAAGCCATTCTTCAGATATCTATACACGGAGATAATTAACAAAAAACAGACCTAAATTTCAAACAAAATGTGTGTTTGTCACTGTTAAAACATTAAAAACAAAAGCTCATTTAGTTTTCACAACTGTTCTTAAATCTGTGAACATACATTCTTTCTTACTTCAAATAGAATCGGAGATATGAAGGTATGGTACTAATTCATATTTATGTTGGCTTCTCCACAAGTCAACCTAGTTTTACAACACCCTTTAAGGCGGTCATATCCGAAAATGCACGTATTTTGTTCGTAATGCGCATTTCATTCTAATAAACCATAAAACCCAGTTCAATTATCAGGTCTGAATAGAGCGCAACACTGTCGTTGGAAGATAACTGTCGAAACATTAAATGAATTTATTACCAACATTAGGAGAAAACTCTATTTATTATAAGGAAACAGCTTTTTAGAAATAATGAGTGCATGAAAGTTTTACTTTAGTTCTGTAATCAATGTTAACGACCATTCATATATAACTAATATAGTAGTCTGTGTTTGTAACATCAATCTGACGAAGTAGTACAAACAAAATTAGCATAATGAGTATGTCGCTGAGCGATTGGGGATTGTATTTTTCCTAATTTCTTTGATTTTGGAATTCAGATGTCAACAATTTCCTTTCTAGAGACGATAAAATACTTCTAGACTTATTTATAAAAGAAAATAAACAAGTAATTAAGATCGTAAGATAATGATGCCATGTATGCGTATTTAAAGTGTACATTGACATGTTCCGATTCAGTCGAGACTATTAGGGAACCCAATTATACATTTGAACTCTTTCGAACTCTTGAACAATCACAAAGTCATAATGCGAATCGGTGAAACACCGACAGAGAACGAAAAGTGGAAGAATGTTGAAAGACATAGTTAGACGTCAAACGACAACGAGAAACAGCCGTGTTGCTTTCTTAAAAATATCATTATTCGATAATGAGCAATTCAAGAATCCACGCATGTCTCAAGTGCCTTATCGTGTGCCAAATCATAATTTTATCACATGATTTAAAGCCATTAATCTTAATTTACGCAATTGAAAACAAAATTATGAACAAATTGCTTTATATCATGTCATGAAGATCTTTGGAAATAGTAAACAATTAATGTACCATCATCATCACCATGCACTCAGCACGGACGTGTACTCAGCCTTGAATCGTTAACACTTTCAGACAGTTTACTTATTCTATTTGTCTTAAATAACTTATCCATGACAATACATTTCATTGGCTTATTCCCATACCAGTAGCACTGGTTTTGTTTTTTACAATATACTTAAAATCTCTTGTATAAAATGTGTATACTTACAACTTAAAACATCGCTGACGTACGCACCTTACACTCCCTTGTATAATAATCACGCTGAATTGGGGAAGTCTAGACATAATTAATGTGTTTTTTTATAACTCAAGTGCAGTAACGGAAGTCTTGTGACAAAATGGGGTACGTTAATTATTCTCAAACGTTACTGAAAGCAATCATTATTAATTCAACCACATTAAAATTGTTTCTCGAAAGAAAGGCTTCAAGTTGTTAAGAACCAAGGACACTCGAGTAAAAGTACATTTTCTTTATGGGGATTGCCCGTCACCGGAAATGAAATAATTTGATAATAAGTTCGTCATGCAGCTTTCGTAGAAGAAGAGACATATTAATGTATTAACTGGGCTATTAGGTTTCCAATTATATGGATTTTATGTTTTTCAGGACCATGCAGTACAAGTTAATTATTCTTGTTTCTTACGAGAATGCAGCCATTCACGTCTTATAAAGTATTCAAAACTCTCTTATTAAATAGTCTTATTTCATGTATTATATCCATACGTTTCCTACCGTGTATATCTTAGTGTCATATAAACGACGTCTGTATGCGGTATTTTTAGTAATTTAGCCCAGTTAAATGTATACAATATATATTGACTACAAACTATTGTTCTATACTAACACAGTGCATGTATTACCATGTTGCAAATAAGATGATAACATGTTTACTATAAAACTGCGCGCGACAGCTCTGTTTTTCAGTTTTATGCGTGTTGATCCTGCGCGTTCCCAGCCTTGAAACGTATACACGCTGCTCTCTGGAAGACTGAAACAGAAATGTAGTTAAAGGGTTGAACGTAAACGATGGATCAGTAATGTTTCAGAAATCAAGAATGCGAAACTGAGAGTCGCACTAAGGGTCATCGTAACTGTTTGTGTTACATAATTTATATCGACTGTATACATCCGTGATATGATAACAGAAACTGTTTAAAATATGATCTCGTTTGAACATATAATTCATTTTAGCCTCGCTATGTGAAAAGGGTGTTTAAAGCATGTGCATAAAGTGTCGTACCAGATAAGCCTTTGCAGTCCGCACAGGCTTATCAGAGACGACACTTTCCGCCCTTAACCGGATTTTTGTTATGTAGAGACTTTCTTAAAACGATAAAAATCATAAAAGCGGAAAGTGTCTTCCCTGATTAGCCTGTTCGGACAGCACAGGCTAATCTGGGACGACACTTTACGCACATGCATTAAAACCCCTTTTCACAGAGCGAGGCTAATATACAACATTTCTAACGTAAACGTCATGGTATTTTGTATGATATTACGCATGTTCTTTTCAGAATGCTATAAAATTAAACAATCGGGATTAAAGGGGTTAATAACTTATACAATATTTTATTTCACTTTCTCTATATCTTATTACATGACATTAGCATCAATGTTACGAGCATAGGAAAAGAAGACACATAACAACAGTGCTGTCGAAAGTATCAACATAAATTATATAGCACTCAAGCCATCGAAGTGCTAATGTCCATATTCATTTATTTTCAGGGGGGAATCTAGATGATAACCTGATATACCATCAATAACAATCCGACCATTATTCAGCTATTATTATTCATATGAATGTAAAGCTCAAGCTGACATGTTCACGAAATTTGTATGACAGTTACGGATTCCGAATGTCTATGTAACCCTTTGAGTTTTTGTTGCAATGATGAAGAAGAAATTTCACCTGATGATGCTTCTGAGGTGTCATCATGCCTGTTCATACAGCATAATGCCGGACACTGTAAGTAATGTATCTTTGTACGTTTATCACTGTGGGTTAAGTGAATGACAATTTTGTGATTATTTGAATCTTTCTTGTTATATACAGCGTTTTCCAAATTCCTGTATAAGCGTTTTGAGTTTGTGTTACAAAAATGAAAAACAAAGTTAACCCGATAATGTTTCTGTGGTGTCAGCATGCATGTAAATACAGCATTATGCCGGACAGTGTAAGTCATGTATCTGAGTACGTTAATCACTGTGGGTTGAGTGAATTACAATATTGTGATTATTTCAATCTGTCTTGTTCATGATATATTAGGTAAATGTATTTAATAAACTTAATACGTGTATAATCTATGTCTACAACTAATATGCTTCAGCACGAATTAAGTGAACCTTTTTTAATATGTACTATATTTAATAATGTTGTATAGTAAACGTATACCTCGATGAAAACCGTTTGGCATACAACTTTATGTTTGTCGATTCACTTCATGCAATAACACAAACAAGATGCTCCGAAATGCGTTCGTTGAGTTATCAATAATGCAATTTGAGAAAGAGGATGGTGGTGGGCGAGAGGCTGTGTGTCTATTAGTAAATCCATACTAAATTAGTTGTTAATGCTTTTCCGTTTACTATAAAAAAACAAAATGGTAAGGATGGCAAAAGACAAATAAAAAATAACTCATGGTTGCTTTATTAATACTGCTAGTTGTATACATAATTGTGTTGACCATGCAACTGTGTCTGTGTTACATGGTCATAGACGATCCGGGTTCGACATCCGCTCCCGGCGCATGTGAGTAAGGTTTATGGTTACCATACCGGACAGGTGGGGCTTCGTCTGGGTAATCCGACTCCCCCCAAAAAACAAGACCCGCTAAAATTGAATATATTTCAGTGAAAACGAAATACCCTGAAATTGGAGCTTTTTTCGAAATGCCCAACCTTCGTGAGTTTAGTTAGGAAATTATGTAGGAGGGCTGTGACTTACTCCGGGTCCTCACATAAGGCGGCCTTAGACGCGGAAGGACCTGATAAACTTTAAAAGACACACACATTATTGGGATGGTCAGTCTTGCATACATGAAACCTAAATTCGACAAACTATACTTTATAAATTATTTAAAAAAAGAGAAATACTTTAGTCATGAAATGAGTAATGAATATTGACAAGTGTTCATCAATTTAATTAATTAACTATTGTTATGTATTTCACTTGTTCCCTATTTTGCTTTGTCTTTTTGGAAATTCAGAGGAAGTTGTAGACGGTTTTGCTCGATAATTAAGTTTTCAGAATATGTGACAAAATCAAACTCTTAAAACATTATATGGTAATAAATTCTTGTTTACCTGCGATAGTCTTTTATTTCAGCCAAGTCACTAATTGCATGTAGAAAACAGAACAACACATACAATATAAAAATGAATTAAACTAGAATCAAAAGCTTGAAACATTATTTGGCTATGAAACAACTTTAACTGGTTTATTGGTAATCAGATACAGTATCAAGATCCAGAACTCTATGTAGGCCTATCTGTAATGTGTTGTGTGCGTGTAAAGTTTAGTATCAGATAACACCTCTCAGACGTTTATATTTTATGGATTGTAATAAGATTGTTATTGACACACTTTGTTTCTAGGACAGGAAAGCATTAAATAAAATATATAGTTTCATTGATTGGCAATAAATCTTTTTTATTTGGTATGACGTACATTTTCGTAATGTACATTAACAAACGCTTGGTATAGGAATGCGTTTATGAAAATTGCAGATGGATGATAGTAATCTTTGTGTGCCCTATCGAACTGTTTCTGACAACTTCACTTGTGATGTGTAGTTGTGGAGGTCGAGCGATATTCTTGTGTTTTGGTTTTGTGCCAGACAATTTAGACATTGGTTAGCTGAAGTTTCACTATTCTTAAAGAAAATATTACGTCGAACAATAATATTAGAAAATTTGATATTATATGAAGGAAAATATGTGTATAACAAGATTTAGCAAACATCTGAAAATGCAAAGCTCGAAGAATATTTAGTTATGGCTCGTAGCCGATATTGAAATTTGAATGATAATTGTACACACATATTTTAACCCTTTATCTTCAGATATCTAAAAACGGAGATTATTGACAACATGCAGACATATTATCATACAGAATTTGTGTTTGTGATTGTATAAAAATTGAAAACAAAATCTCATTTAGTTTTAACACTTGTTCTTAAATCTGTGAACAGATATTCCATCTTACTTGTAATATAATCGTACGAACTTAATGTACTTTGTTATATTAATGTTTGCTTTTCCAAAAGGCAACCTATTTTTATAACTCACTTTAAGGCTCGGTCGCATCCGAAAATGCATGTTTTTGTTCATTTTGTTAATGTCCCCAATGGTGTTATATTCGTAATGCGTATTTTATTCCAAAACCCAATAAAACCCTGTTCAATTATAAGGTCAAACAAGCGCGACACAGTCTGTGGAAGAATAACGTCGGAACATTAAATGATTTATTACCCACATTAGCGGAAGACTTTTTATCATATGCAATTATGTTATCAGAAAACAAATAAACCCAATCTATTCACTTTATCTGTTTTCTGCGTTAAAGTATGGCGCTCATACTTTATTCATTCAACGATATGAAGCTGTAATAAACATATAATTGGCATCAACCTTTATTTAGATGTTTGAGTATTCCTACAAGTCTGCATCGATACGCAATGCGTCGTTTTAAATTACATTAACTACGTCCCTCATGTATATAATCGTATATGCGATTTAGAGTCTGGTCGGATAACAAACAGTTTTGTTATGTTGAATATCACACCAAAACCCAACACAAATCAAATACAAATGTTCTAATATGCCAAGCAACAATCATAACGATACTAAAAAACATTTGTAAGATACCGTAGACGACATTATAACTCACCAAGCGTTTGTATGTCAAGCAGACATCATCGAAATCCGTTTTTGGATTTTAACTAAGGCGACACATTCGCTATTCCAATTAAATGTCTGCATTTTTGAAAGTGTTTCCTGCAGAAACTCATTCTTATTACAAATTTCACAAATGCACAAATATGTTTGACTCAATAAGAAAAGGTTCAGTTTAAGTATTTCGGTGATGCCGGAGGCACACGTCCGTTCCTCAGTGCGTGACAATCGGATTTAACAGTGTCGATTCGCACGAAAAGCCCTTGTAATAACTTCGTTTAACGTCATCAAATCGTAATTATACTAAATACACGTGTCACGAATGTTTTATTGGCTGTTAAGAGTTGTTTCTTCGAAATGTGTTTAAATTTATCCTAAAGCGTCAAGTTTTCGAAAAAGTTAATGATGTCGTTAAAATGACGACCCAGCACATTTTGGTTTGGAAATATTGTATCCATGCATGAACAACCTGACCTTAGTAATTTACCTGAGAACGTTGTGATTTTATCTGTACCACGACAATCAGAAGTGATGACCAAAGTTTTTAATTTATTCTACGTTATGAAAATGCAACCAATAAACCCACCACAAAAGGGGACTTACACATATAGAACGTATACAAAACAGAAGACCGAAAAACTCCACCATTTGTTCTTGAAAGAAGTCCTGTAATCCCTATACGTAAACGCATCTAATTAAGCAATGATTTTGCCAGCGACGCGAAGCCAAATAATAGGTGCATGTTGCGTCCATGAAACTTCCAATACAAATATGAATTTGCTTCAAATATCTAAGAAAATTATTTGAATAGAAAGCATACATGTAATTGTTTTTATTTTATTATGTTACTTAGATTTTTTAAATGTCTTTTTGTTGTTGAGCTACGCATATTGTTTAAGTTTGTTTAATCCAATAAAGGTCTTCAATTTTAGGAAAGAATTGTATTTTTAGAATGACTATTGCCATTTATTTGATTATACGAAGTGTAAGAATTAATAATGAAGGTATTTACATTTCTCAAACACATAAGTTGAGTTTTATACGTTTATCCAAATATTGGGACTAAACCAAGTCAGTTTGTAGACACAACGACTCAGTGGAATTTTTGGGAAAACGCGTGCATTAACTATACCTTTACAATACAGTGCATTCTAAATAGGAATGCAAACACGAATGGTTAAAGCAAAGGTCATTGAGAAAATATATCAACTGTAGAGATAACTTTATTAAAATCATAATGACATATATTTGTTTGCATGGTTATAACCATACACGAAACACACGTATAACATGCATGCTGGATTATTAGTTGAAGATTGACCAGCATTTATAAAAACAATATTGCAGTGCATGTCATTGCTCGTAAAATGCACATGAAAAATACAGATATAATAAAATAAATTTTTGTCTGTGAATACGGCCACTAGAACACATTTTTCATGTATCGTTCATATAATCTAGTGACATACAGGGAGAAATGTTCAAATATTTCTTAAATTGACTATACAATCTAAATAGTTTCGATGGATTTAGTAATTAGATTATTAGAATTGACACCTGAAGATAATTTTTGTAATAAATCGTTCAAAACAAAATTTAATGCATGTTACCTTAATTTTTTTCATAAAAGTTTGATGATCTGATTTTGCTTAACTCTACGAATTATTGTGTAAGAACGAAAGAATCAAGCATAATAAAACGATTATGATTTCAAAAATGAAAGAAACAAATCTTTATTGTATTAACCCTTCGGCAATACTTACTAAAAATACTGTATAACTGCATTCCTGTTCTTACTTTATGTAAGTAATGGATATATCATTAATACATAAATCAATAGCAAAAAGCAACTTGTTGCATCTATAAGCTTTACAAAAACTGTCAACGGCCAATTTTTAATGAACACATCAGTATGGAGCGTTTATGTTTTTTTCTGTGTTATTACGCTCTCTTTTGCACACAGTTGCATTTTTAGAAGATTTACTTTCATTGGTTTCCCAATTTGTATTTTTACGATTAAATAGATCTTTTGAAAACTGAATAATTACTTTTTCAATATTTGAATGATTTCTTTTACAGAAAAAGAACACACACGCTATATCTCGGACTTAGCTAAAAATGTTCGTAACTAACATTCTTTACAAAAATAATTCTCTATCATATTTAGTACTCTGTACACAGTAATTATTACAAGAAACACAATCTGAAAGCAACATTCAGTAAAAATCCCCACTAAAACATCCAAAAAGTTGTAACTGCAGTTACGACCCTTTTGTACTGATTTTCAATACATTTTTTTCCGTACAAAGTAAGTTACAATCTTAAGGCTTGTATGGCGCAAAATATGGCCTAATTGATTACATTATCTTGTATTTTGTAAGGATGATGTATGCAATATCAGACACAACAACAGACATTTTGTCTTATTTATAACAATTATTTTAAACAATTGTTTAATATTTAAAAGAACATTTTATCTACCAACGTGAACATCAATGACAACATAGCGCATAGTCTCTAAATGTGACAATTATTTCACGCTGAAACAATAATAAATTTGAATTAAAATGTGATAAGGTTTTACTGAATTTCTGTATTTTATGTGTTGCACTATGCTCGTCGATCTTTTTCAGTCGTAAAAAAATGTATTGTGTGTGTGTTGTTTGCGCAAACCCGAGTTGCGTTTAAAAAGGAAACACATTTAATATCAAAATGGATTATAGAACAGAACAGATAGTTTATTTGCGACTTAAGCATATACAGCTCATCGTCAAAAACAATAAATCAATCATAAACACATATACATACACATGCGTCAAACTAACAACAAATGTTTATGCATTGTTACACATAGATGATTTTTTTGAGAATGCAATATGAAAGAGGAGGCTCTTAATTGTTAAACAAAGTTAAGTAATTGATTATGATCCGTTAGTGATTGAGAACAATAAAATATAAACATTATGCAGTTAGAAATTATTTACAAAATCACAATTCTGGGGAAAAAACTATTCTCTCATAAGACTATAAATTTTCGGCTCTAAGTTTAAATGCTTTTATACAAAAATTAGCTAGACGTATCAATACAGATTTTCTAGTCTCATTCAACAATTGTAAAAATTTAAACATACTTGGTCTTCTTCTGTAAAAAACAGGTATACATGTATTTCTAATATTATCATATAAAGGACATATAAGAACAAAATGGTACTCATCTTCAATTTCATTAAGTGAACAAAATGTACATGTTCTTTCATTTCTTGGAATGTTTTGGTGCCTACCAGTTTCTATAAATAGAACATGGGAAGACAATCTCAATTTTGCGATTATGTTTCTAAATTTCGAATTTTCAATTTTGTCTAAATAAATGGATCTTTCAAAAATGGGTTTCAATTCTTTGTACAAATATAGTGATGGAGAGTCATTTACATCAATTCGCCATTTTGAAATAAACAAATCTTTTAATCTATTGCGAAACATTATAATAAAGCTGTTAACATTAACAGATTCTGGATATAACCACACGTCATTAAAACCTGACTCTTGCAAGAGTTTCCGAACGTTTGATGTCCATGACTTGGAGTGAGGATTATCACATGCTTCTTTAAATTGTTTACGAATAATATTACTTAAAATACAGTTAGAAGATTTTTCGTTGAACAATTTTAAGAAATATTTAACTACTCGTAAATATCGACATATATACATCGGGTATCTCCCTACTTCGGCATACAAAGCATTTGAATTAGTAGAAGTTTTTACACTTAAAAGCCATTTACAGAATTTGCGTTGGACACGCTCAATATTTTCGGCTTTAGTAAACCCCCATACCTCGCTCCCATAATTTAGAATCGAGGCAACATATGCATCAAACAGATTTAACATTATTTTAACAGATACATTCAATGATTTTGTAACAGTAAATAATGCGTTCATCGCTCTAAGCGCTTTGGCTGATAAAGTATTTGTGGCTTGTATAAACGAGCCGCTGCTTGAAACTACTATTCCTAAATAATTAAAATTGTTCACGATTTCAATTGGATTATTATTGTACACCCATCTATAGCCTTTTTTTAATCTGCCTTTATGAAAAATAACAATTTTTGTTTTTTCGACATTCACCGTTATATTCCACTTCGTGCAATACTCGAACAAATTGTTCATGGATGATTGTAAACCCTCAGCGGATTCTGAGATTAGTACTGCGTCGTCGGCGAATAATAGAAGATAAATGGATAATTGATCAATTGTAATGCCCGCATTTATATCAGCTTGTAAGTGCAACTCAATGTCATTTAAGAATAATGAAAACATTATTGGCGAACATATTTCTCCCTGTAATAACCCGATGTCGGATTCAAATAAATCGGAAATACTATTCATATGTTTGACACCTAATTTAATCTGGCTATACAAAGAGCGAAAAACGGACAGGAGTTTGCCATCGATACCGGACCTAATGAGCTTAAACCAGAGATGCATACGATCCGTTAAGTCATATGCCTTTAAATAATCGACAAAGCAGCAAAACAGTTTTTGTTTATTATTGATATGACTTTCAATCAATGATTGAAGGACAAATAATGCGTCGACCGTACTATAACCCGGTTTGAAACCGAACTGTGCGTCAGTTAAAATGTCATTAGCTGTAGCCCAATTTTGTAAGCGTTCATTGAGTATACTCGTGAATAACTTAGCAAAACAACTCACAAGGGTTATACCTCTATAATTGTTGGGTATTGAAGGATCGCCTTTTTTATAAAGGGGGATAATCAGACCCGTTGACCAGCTGTGAGGAAATTTCCCGGACTTGAGAATATGGTTAAATAACAATTCCAATGCATCACCTATTACATGAACACTTTCTTTAAAGTATT